>JBBYHL010441662.1:0-17465 GCA_038381835.1 Adansonia madagascariensis
TAATTAAAGAACTCATTCTTTTGGTTCTTTTTCAATGTGGTATTCTATTCCACATATTATTTTGAAAATGTTTAACAATTTATTGTACCATGTCTTTTGTCATTTAAGTCATTTGTTGGTTGGTTGGTGCTTTTATCCGCTTTTTCCTCTTCAGTTCCTTATTTATTTGCTCAAAATTGCTTCATTTTCATTAATAAATACAATTTACAAAGATTTGATATATCTTTCTCTCAAAAGCAAATGATTTACATATCTGTATAATTCTATATTACGGAAAAATTAATGAAAGAAATCAAATAAAAAACTTATCAAAGAATGTAAAAAAAAAAAAAAAAAAAGAGATATTTCTCCATAGATGGGGGAGATTTCCCTGTATCTCTTTGCAAAGATTTTGCTCGTCTTTGCTTTTAAAGGAATAGATGGATTAGCATCATTCTTTATTGAATTCCGGCATTTTATTTGGATCATTCTCTTTACCCGTTGGAACATGTCTTAATTTAATGTCTATTTGGTGGCATGTTCTTTTACTCATTGAGCAAGCTTTACAAAATGATATGATCTAAATACTCCTTAAAACGCCACACATTATTAGTGAGAAAAAGAATAACATAATGAAGAAAAAAGTCGTTTTAAGGAAGAGAAAATTTTCTTAGATTCCTCCCCGTAACCATTTCTAGATGTGGGTATATATTCTTTTGTACTCTTTTCTCTCATGTTACAAGTATGCCCCAAGGATTCATTCAAAAACATGAAATTGGACTCTAATAAGGACTAGCCCATAACAGCAGCCCAACTAACTCAACATTCATAACAAAATATTAGAAAAATTAAAAACATATAAAATGACTCGTAACAAATATCCTTCCCTTTTAAGGAATCCTTGTCCTCAAGGATTAAAGTGAGGATACTTTGCTGTAATTCATATAAAAATTCCCACGTAGAGTCTTCTCGAAAAGTGCTTGTCCATTGCACGAACACTTGACTGGCTGCCCTATTACCTCTCTTGATCATCCTCCTGTCCAATATTTTGAGTGGCTTTTTTACCACAGTTCCATCCTCATCAAGCACAAGAAGCTCCGTTTGTGCTGGATGAGAACCAATGTGTTTTTTAAGTTGAGACACATGAAATGTAGGGTGACGTTTTTCACTAAGAGGAAGTCTCAATCTGTATACTACTACAATTTTTTCCTTAATCATGAAAGGTCCAAAGTATTTACGTGCAAGCTTATGATAGTTCCTGTGCCCCAAAGAATTTTACCTATACGGTTGCAATTTAACATACACCAAGTCCCCTACTTCAAAGCTCCTATCACTCTTCCTTCTATCAGCCACAACTTTCATCCTTTCTTCGGCCCTTTGCAAATAATATTTCAGCATTTTGATAACAGCTTCTCTAGCAGTGAGGCTTTAATCTACAGACTCCACCATTGAATCTCCTGTTATGTAAGGCACATGAATGAGGAATGGCTGACAACCACCTCATATGGGGTTTGTGTGAGTGGCAGAGTGGTAAGTGGTATTATACCACCATTCTACCAATGGTAACCAAAAGCTCCAATCTTTAGGTCTCTCACTTGTCATACACCTCAAATAAGCTTTTATGCATCCGTTGACCACTTCATTTTGTCTATCTGTTTAAGGGTGGTAAGCTGTTGAAAATTTTAGAGTAGTGCCTTGTCTTTTTAGGAGTTTTTGCCAAAAATGACTGATAAAAACTTTATCTCTATCAGATACAATACTATTTGGCATCCCATGGAGCCTAAAAATCTGGTCCAAGAAGATTTGAGCCACTATAAATGCAGTGAATTGATGGATTAAAGCAATGAAGTGTCCGTATTTACTTAACCTATCAACCACAACCAAAATGGTGTCCTTGCCATGTGATCTAAGTAGACCCTATATGAAATCCATAAAGATATCTGCCCATATCTTTTCATGCATTGGTGGAGGTTGTAACAGTCCAAGTAGAGCTAAGTGATCACATTTATGTTGTTGACACACTGAGCACTCCCTGACCAAATTCCTAACGTCCTTCTTCATGCTTTTCCAGTAAAGGATGCTGGAAATTCTATTGATAGTAGCTTGTACCCTAAAATGCCTTATTACTAAGCTAGCATGAAAGTACTTTATCACATCTAACTTCAATTCTGGTTCACTGCCCACTACTAGTTTACTTTTCCTTCTCAAGTGTCCTGCACTCCAAGTGTATTCAGAATGCTTAATAGGATTTTTTTTGAAGGTCCTTCACTAGCTGCTGAAACATTGGGTCATGATTCGAAGACTGTTGAATCCTTTACCACATATCGGTTTAAATAGACGACATAGCTGATAATGGAGCAACCGTTGATACTCTAAGTCTTCTAGAAAGAACATCTGCAACCACATTATTAGTCCCCTTTTTGTAACTAACCTCATAATCATACCTCATCAATTTTGTCATCCATGATTGTTGAGCTGGAGTGGTGACGTGCTAACTGAGTAAAAAATTTTAAACTCAGATGGTCAGTCCTTATCTTGAAATGCCTTTCTATCAAATATGAGCTCCACTTATTTACTGCTAATAAGACAGTAAGCATCTCTTTTTCATAAATCGAGAGAGTTTGATGCTTAGGAGCAAGGGCATTACTAAAATACGCCATAGGTCTACCTTGCGTGTCAATATTGCACCCACACGATATCAGAAGCATCAGTTTTAACAACAAATTCGACATTGAAGTTAGAAAGGGCCAATACTAGTGCCGTTGTCATGGCTTGTTTTAGCAGCTCAAAAGCTCTTTGTGCTAACTCATCCCATTTAAACCCTTCCTTTTTGAGCAAATTTATTAAAGGCCTAGCTAAAACTTTATACCCTTAATAAATCTCCTATAATAACCTGTTAGGCCTAGGAATCTGTTAAGATCTTTGATTGTTTTAGGTACTGGCCATGCTAAAACACACTCTAACTTTTTGTTGCCGATAGCCGTTCCTTGTGCATTAATGACATGACCTAAATATTCTACCTCTTTGGCTCTGAACTCACATTTGCTCTTCTTGAGATAGAACTGATTACTTCTTAAAACTTCAAAGAACGTGTTCAAATGTTCTAAATGACTTACCTGATCTACTGAATATACTAATATATCATCGAAAAACACCAAAACAAACCTTCTCAAGTAAGGTTTAAAAATATAATTCATCACTCCTTGGAAGGTAGCCGGTGCATTGGTGAGCTCAAAAGGCATAACCAAGAACTTATAATGACCCTCATGGGTCCTAAAAGTAGTCTTGTATAAGTCAGCATGGTGCATTCCAATCTGGTGATAACCGGACCTTAAATCCAATCTTGAAAATACAGTAGCACCAGCTAGTTCATCTAAGAGCTCTTCTACTAAAGGTATTTGGAAGTTATCTCCATAGTAAGGCGATTGAATTCTTTGGAGCCAAAACACAATCTCCATGACCCATCCTTTTTCTTAACTAGCACTATAGGTGAGGCAAAAGCACTACCACTATCCTTTATAATGTCAATTTCTAGCATCTCCTTCACCATTTTTTTTTTAATTTCATTCTTCTGTATTAGATATCTATATGGCTTTATTTTCACTGTCTCTCTTTCGCTTTTCAAGATAATCCTATGGTCTTGAGGTCTAGAGGGTGGAAGCCTTTTGGGACCTCAAACAAGTCTTGATAAGAGTTAAGTAACTCATCTAACAACTATTTTATATAATCATCATTCTCAGAACTTATTACTTGATATTGATCAAGTTTCAGCATCCCATAATAGACATACTTTGTCACCATGCAATAAATAATGACTCAAAAAACTAACAAAATTTACCAACAAATGATGCAATCATGAGGCCAGATATCCCATTTGCTTTCCCATAAATCTATGACCCTTTAACATTTCTAATCTGCTTTACTAAAGCTTCAAGTATTTTAGCTTTGGTAATTTTATATGCCATATGCTCCGATATCTTATACCCCTGCCAAAAATTAGCATAGATGAATTATCTAAGCCTCCTTTATATTCCAGTCAAATGCTTATTAGTTAACAAAGAGGACAAAAAAATATATATGAACTAAAGAAGGTGAAATCAAAACATATATCACAGCTTAAATTAAAGGGCCAAAAAAAAAGATTAAATTAGCAGTGCCACAATGAAAATATCTCTCTTGTCGTAATCAATAACTTAATAAAATTTTCTATCTCTTTTGAAATGATTCGAACCAATAGATGGAAACGAATATGAAAAAAGAAGTTAGACAAAGTATACTATTCTGAATACATTATTTTTGTTGCCCAAAAACTATTTGTTGCCCAAAAACTATCTTCCAACTTCTAATTAGAAAGAAATAAAATGGAATTCAATTAGAAATATTTGTATGTACAAAAAGTAAATAAAATCAAATGGTCACTGTTGAATCTAAGAACCAAGGAATCACAAAAATATAAAGAAAAGAGAAGAGAAAATCAACACAGAGATTTAACGAGGTTCGGCAATGTGCTTACGTCTTCGGAAGCGATGGCTGATTTTTTATTCACTACTTAATTTAAGGTTAAATCAACAATATATTTATACTAACCCTGTCCAGTACAATTTTACAAAATTACTCATGTACCCCGTATCCCCAACCTATCTATCTGTGGACCCTATAAAAGGTAAATACCGTCGCTCTGCTCTAGCATTAGCCCACTTACCTCTGTATATAAAATTATATAAGCCATATACAACAATCTCCACTTTGGCGAATATACCCCATGAAGATAAAAGGTAAGAACTAGAACCCCTCATACTTCTGATAGGTTGGGTGACTTGCTTGTTTAGAATTTGGAAACATTGATCAAGTCCAAGCAATACTTGAACTTGTCTGTAGTAACTGGCTTTGTAAACATATTAGCTGCATTCTCAGATGTATGAATCTTTTCTAACAATATCTGACCAGATCCAACCAATTCCCTGATCTTGTTGAACCTTACATCAATATGTTTGGTTCTAGCATGATAAACATGATTCTTTGCCAAGTAAATAGCACTTTGACTGTCATAATGCAATTTAACTCCACCTTGCTCAATACCCAATTCTTTCACTAGCCCTGTAAGCCATAAAGCTTCCTTCGCAGCCTCAACAATTACCACGTACTCTACTTCAGTTGTAGACAATGCAACAATGGACTGAATAGTTGATTTCCAACAAATTAGTCCTCTTGCAAGAGTAAAGACATATCCTGTTATGGACCTTCTATCATCCAAATTACCTGCATAGTCAGATCCACATATTCCATAACTAAAGGATCACTCTTTTTACTGCCAAACATAAGGCCATACTCCATAGTGCCTTTTAGATATCCACTTAACTGCTTCCCAATGCTGTTTACCAGGCTTTGACATGAA
The DNA here is from genome assembly GCA_038381835.1 of Adansonia madagascariensis. Taxonomy (NCBI): domain Eukaryota; kingdom Viridiplantae; phylum Streptophyta; class Magnoliopsida; order Malvales; family Malvaceae; genus Adansonia; species Adansonia madagascariensis. Next base: position 5,375 of record JBBYHL010441662.1, read on the forward strand.
CTTGCTAACCTAACTAACAGCATGAGCCAAATCTGGCCTTATACAAACCATGGCATACATCAGGCAACCAATAGCATTAGCATAAGGAACTAAAGCCATACCTTCAATCTCACTGTCTGACTTTGGGCATTAATCCAGGGAAAGTTTAAAATGATTTGCCAACGGAGTACTGACAAGTTTAGCCTTGCTCATACCAAATCTGTTCAACACCTTCTTAACATAGTTACACTGAGATAACCACAGTTTTCTTAGCTCATATCCCTGTAGATCTCTATCCCAAGAATCTTCTTGGCAGCACCTAAATCCTCCATATCAAATTCCTTTCCCAACAAGGTTTTCAACTCAATCACATCATGCATATTCTTAGCAGCAATCAATATATCATCCACACACAGTAGCAAAAAAATAAAAAAAACCATCATCAAGTGTCCTAACATAAACGCAGCAATCATACTCACATCGTCTATAGCCAATTTTGATCATGTAGGCATCAAATCGTTTGTACCATTGCTATAGAGATTGCTTTAACCCATAGAGTGATTTCTTCAAGCTACAAACTAAATTCTCTTGTCCAAGTTGAAAAAACCCCTGTGGTTGTTGCATGTAAATCTGCTCCTCCAAATCGCCATGAAGGAAAGCTGTTTTCACATCCATCTGCTCTAAATGAATGTCCCAGCTAGCTATAATGCCAATACTGCCCTAATGGAAGTGTGTCTAACCACAAGAGAAAATATCTTATCATAATCAACTCATTTATGCTGTGAGCATCCTTTTGTCACTAAACGAGCTTTGAATTTTTCCTTCTCTTTTCCTGATACTGCTGACTTTTTCTTGTACACCCACTTGCACCCTATAGCTCATTTTCTTTTAGAAAGTTCAACCAATTCCCAAGTTTTGTTCTTGTGTAAGGCCTCTATTTCTTCTACCATGGCACCTAGCTATTTATCTTTATACTCACAATTTATTGCCTCTTGAAAAGTAACAGGATCTCCACAACTAACAGTAAGCGCAAATGACCCTTAATCTTTAAAACCATACCTAGTTAAAGGCTTAACCGCGCGTTTGGGTCTATCTGTGGCTATACTTTGATGTTGATCTCCATCTGACGAGGATCTCTCATCCCTTGAACTAGAACTTCCAGCTTTTTCAACATCTTTTGCGTGTTTTTCTAGCTTTACCTCTATCACTTTTTTACTGCTCTCTTCTGAAACTGGACATTTTCACTATTGTTCTGCTGCAGCATGGATTTTTCATCAAATACTACATCTCTGCTGATCACCACTTTCTTTGCTTCTGGATCCCAAAACTTGTAACCCTTGACCCCCTTCGTGTATCCCAAGAAAATGCACTTTTTTGACTTCTGATCAAGTTTAGACCTCTCGTCATTAGGAACATGCACATAAGCTGGGCAATAAAAAATTCTCAGTTTAGAAAGATCAATGTCATTACCTGCCCACATTTTCTCTGCGACTTTTCCACCCAAAGAGGCCTATGGTGATCTGTTGATGAGATAACATGCCATATTCACTGCTTCTGCCTAGAAACGTTTAGGAAGTCTTACATTCAATCTCAAACACCTAGCTCTTTCAGCTAAGGACCTGTTCATCCTTTCTGATATTCCATTCTGCTGTGGTGTTTTGTGGACTGTAAAGTGCCTCTGAATGCTATGCTTCTCACGAAATTTCTAAAACTGTGAGTCTATGTACTCAATGCTATTGTTTGATCTCAAATACTTGATCTTTCTGCCCGTCTGGTTCTCAACCTCTGCTTTCCATATCTTGAACTTGGCAAAAACTTCAGATTTCTGTTTTATGAAGTATACCCAGACCTTCTTAGAAAAATCATCAATAAAAGTAATAAAATATTGTGAACCACCCAATGACAACTCCCTTGTAGGACCCCATACATCAGAGTGCACATAATCAAGAATTCCTTCAGTTTTGTGTCTAGCCATCTTGAATTTCACTCTAGACTGTTTCCCAAGCACACAAAACTTACAAAAATCCAATTTGTAGCATTTAATTCCCTTCAATAAACCCTTTTTATGAAGTTCAGCCATCCCACTTTCACTTAGATGACCTAGTCTGATGTGCCATAGAGCTGTACTATCATGATTAGATTCTGCAATAGCAGCTTCACATATAATTGTATCTTTTACCAGCCTGTAAATGTTCCCTGCAGTCATTTTCCCTTTCATTACTATCAACACACCCTTATTCATCTTAATGTAATCCTCATGAGTTTTATAGCCAAAACCGTTAGCATGCAAGGCACCCAAAGAAATCAAATTCTTTTTTAATTCTGGTACATGTCTAACATCACACAACGTATTAACAACACCATCATGCATCCTAATTTTGATTTGTCCCTTTCCAGTAACAGCACAAGCTTCATCATTACCCAAATAGACGAAATTAAAATTACCGGAGCTATATGAATCGAACCAGTCCTTATTAGGAGTCATGTTAAATGAACACCCTGTATCCAGAATCCATGAATTCGTGAGTTGACATGAAGAGACTGACAGCAAATCCCATCATTGCCATCTGAATCATCATTCTGCACTACATTAGCAGATTTTGACGAATCGCCATTCCTTTCATCATTTTGCTTCTTCTTATTTGGACAGTCCCTTCTAACATGCCCCATCTGCTGGCACTTATAACATTGAACATTCTTTCTGCCCTTGGATTTCGACCTGGAGTTCTTTTTACTTACAGTATCTTTACTCTGCCTTCTTCCACGTTCCTGGTTCCTTTTCACATACAGCCCTTCGTTTTGGGTGCTATCGACGGAATTTTGCTTGCGTTGGTTATGGGCTAACAGTGCTGCAGCAATCTCTTCCACACTGATTGTATCATTTCCCCATGTGACTGTAGTAACTAGGTGTTCATATGAAGAAGGTAACGAACACAGCAAAATCATAACCTTGTCTTCTTCTTCAATCTTAACTTCAATTCTCAACAGATCACTAATAATATAATTGAAGAAATTGATGTGTTCTGCCAGATCTGTACCTTCCTGCATTTTCAGGCCATATAGGTTTTGCTTCAGATACAATTTATTTGTCAGGGACTTTGACATATATCGACTCTCCAATTTCTTCCAGACCTCTACTGGGGATGTGAGATCTATAACGTGGTACAAAATATAATCTGACAGACATAGCCGAATCGTTTCCGCTGCTCGCGCCTACAATTCCTCCAATTCGAAATCTTCCATAGTCTGCAGTTTATTTTCATTCAGTGCTTTCAACATCCCTTGCTGTGCCAACAAGTCTTTCACCCTTCGTTGCCATAATCCAAAATTGCTTGTTCCGTCAAATTTTCCCACATCGAATTTTGCGACAGAGTTCATCATCTTAGCCCAGCTCTGATGCCAGTTGTTAAATCTAAGAACCAAGGAATCCCAAAACACAAAGAAAAAAGAAGAGAAAATTAACACAGATTTAACGAGATTCGGCAATGTGCCTACATCCTCGGGAGCAGCGGCTGATGTTTTTATTCACTACTTAATTTAAGGTTACATCAACCATATATTTATACTAACCCTACCCAGTACAATTTTACAAAATTGTACATATACTGTACCGCGGGGGCATTACCTCCGCATCCCCAACCTATCTATCCATAGACCCTATAAAAAGCAGATGCCGTCACTCCGCTCCAGCATCAGCCCACTTACCTCTGTATATAAAATTATATGAGCCATATACAACAGTCACAATGGCGAATAACAATTGAGTAATTAGCGTTAAATAGGTTTCAATTCTAAAGTTTTTAAACCCACTAAATTAAAATTAATTAGTTTATAATCACCGTTATTTTTCAAGTTAATGGTTGCCTATATTCAACATTATTATATATAGCATAAAATATTATCAATATAGTTTTTTTATAAGATTAATTGGCGTTTTGGGGTTAAAAAATAAGGAATATAAAGCACTAAAAATAATTAAATAATTCTATGTAGACAAATCCGAGAAAAAAATATGACAAGATCTTGCTCATAAAATTAAATATATTTGAAATAATATAACGCGTTACCTATATTGTAATAATTGATTTGTATTCATCTTCTTTACTTTCCCAATTATCATCCGGTGGTTATCTTTCATCTTCATCTACTAGACTCCTTTGTATAAGATTCATCCTTTGTCTTGACGTCAAATCTTCTCTAAATAAATCATTTGAGACATTATCTTGTACATATGGTTTTATGGCATGAACGTCAAGAGCATTACATTTTCCTCTATCTCAAGTTGCCATTCTACATAATTAACAAATAAAAATTGTATTAGTCAACAATAATCTACAATAAAGCAGAATAATTTACAATGAGAATAAGAACCAAGCACTTACTGTAGTTATTTCATTCAACACTATTACCAAGAAATAACACAATAACATTTTATATTAGGAGTTTATGTATTACTTAAGAGGGAATAAGATTAATAGGTGCCGATTTACAATTGAAAAACTTTTACAAATTATTTTTAGGGTTTAGTGTCATCGTTTGCCACAATAAAAAATGCGTAAGTTTTTTTAATTAACACATTTCCTATTAATATTAAAATTAAAATTAAAAAATTTTTGTTTAATTTCAAAAAAAAAATGAAAACTCATAACCTAAATACCCTAACATTAAAATCCAAAAAAAAATCATATATTTTATGACTAAAAACTAGGTCTATTACTCTTGTCAGAGAAAAAAATTATTATAATGCCATAGCCGACCCATCACATTCCTAATTTTTGCCCAAATTCATCAAACCCTAATAGAAGTCTCTTATTTCTCCTCTTGAAATCTCTACAGATTTCCCTAAGTTAACTTGGCTCCTTTGATGCATTCGATTGGTTTATCTTATTTGTTTGAATCGTGGGCTGCATGAGAAAAAAATTATGATCAAATCTTTTTTTTTCTCTTTATTATGAAAAAATTTATTTTATTTTTAGATCAAAGAAAGATGTCAATCAGGAAATCTGTAAGTTTAGGGTTTGTGTAGTATGCAATTGTTTAAGCAAGAGCTTTACTTCGAAAACAAGTAGGCATGTAATCAAATACACTAGAGCTTAGGCTTTGCATAATATGATTAAGGTAGAGGCTTTATGAAAATAACCATTTGTCGTTTTTTTGGTGTAAATTTATGTTTTCACTTGGAAGAATTATGACCGTACAAAAAAATCATGAATTTTCAATGCAAGCGAATATTGGATTGTGTCATCTCGTTATATTTTCTTTAGTTCTTTGCATTAATTTTATTAACTCAACAAACCCATATTTTATATTAGATTATGCTTTAGATTAATTTTATTAGTTACTCCATTACTAAGCGCAAAGGAGATGTTTTGAGTTATCACGTATAAATTTGATTTTGTTCTAAGATTTAGCTAAACGAGCTATTTTGAGCGTGCTTAAAGTTTCATGCTCTTAAATTTGGCTTACAAAGCAGACATTCCATGCTTTCATAAATTAGTTTCTTTCTATTTCGTATGCAGAAATATATCTTAAATGCCTCCTAAAAACAAGCATGCTGCAACCATATCTAAATGGAAGAAACCTCCTTTGCCAACCCCTGTAAAGACTACAATGAGAGTTAAATGCAACAGCTCAACTTGTGCTCTTCAACTCCGAAAGATCAAACATGCTATGATCATCAATTTTCTCACCGCGAAGTAAAGGCTGGAAGGGTAATAAACTTTGACTTCCTAAAACTCATTAATTTTCCATATATTGAGATATTTGGAGAGTTTGGGTGGACTGAATTTATAGGTTTAAACATAGAAACTCATGACAACTTGGTTAAAGCCTTTTATAGTAATGCCTGCTGTGTTGAGGTAAATGATAATCGTAATCGATATTGTGCTGATAGATTTACGACCTGTGTGATGGCCAAAGAAATTTTGGTCGCTAGAGAAATGCCCGAGTCCTAATAGATGAAGGGAAAACAGACACTCACGCAGATACCCTTAGTCTTGCTTGAGAAATTTTTCGGGATGAAACCCTAATGCAAACTTTTCTTCTGCTGCCATCTTGAATATGCATGATCAGTTAGTGCACCTTATCATTACTCATGACTTAAAACCTTTTGGAACAAGGTATTCTATTCTTAGAAATTAAGATTATTGGTAGATTTACATGATTAAAGAAAAAAGAAGAAACCAAACTTGATCTCTTTTGTGTTAAATGATATGATGAGGGTAGTTGAAGAACGAGGATAAACTTTACTATTTGGCACGGCTATTACTAAACTTCTTATCACCTAAGCATAAATACAAGGTGTGATGCACCCATTATCCATGATCGATGCATGATTATTGGGATACGTTCTCTTCAGCAAATGCGTTATGTATAAGATACTAGTTTAATTGGGTTAAAAACAAACTGCGCTTGATGAGCAAAGGGCAACACAAGTGGCACAAGAGGAACCTGAGATTTAGGTTGGAGCATTATCCTCTAGTCAACTCTTTAGTACTCAAGGTGCCTTTCAATTTTGAGAAAATTAGATGGCTTTGAGCACTTTTGGTAGCACAATGAGCATTAGGATGGAAGCCATGGGACAACGACAAGAGGCAACGTATGGCGAACTTCAATTCCTTCAGGATACACAAGAAAACATGGATGCACATCTCCGTGACCTATCTTCTTGATTTCCTCTGTCATGATGTTTAGTGGGATTCAAGTTTAGAACATTTTTTCGTTGTTTTAAAAGTTTGGATAGTTCATTGTTAACTCCAAAAATGTCAAATTAATTGACTAAATTGCAACTTTGGAGAGTTTATTGTTGATTCGAACAATGCTAATATTATTAAGGATATTTATATATCTTTTGTTTCGATGTTATCAAGTTTGAACAGGGTGAGAAACGGAGTTGGTTCATAGTAGACCTGCTCAAGGGTCGAGTTATCCGTCCAAGCTTGAAGATTGGCTCGATATTTGGAAGGGTTTGGACAAACATATTAGGCCCGAAAAATGGGCTTGGATAAAAAAATTAAGCCCGATTAAAAAATGAGCCGGGCCTTGGGCTCAACTTTCAAAGCTTGAGCCCGGCTCTGCCCAACCCATTTTACTATTATATTATATATATTTATTTTATATTTTATGTATTATGTAATTTTTGTCATATAAATAATACATATATATAATATTATAATGTAAACTTTAAAAACTAATTTAAATTATTTATATTTATAAATTTAATAAAAGAAAATTATTAAATTAATGAAGATTAAATTTAAAAAATATTTTTTTAAAAAAAATAAATTTTAAAATAATATAATATGGGCGGGCCTAAACGGGCTTGGACTATCTATTTATAAATATGGACGGGCTTGGGCAAGATTCGAGGCCCATATTTTGGGCCGGGCCGGGCTTAGGCAAACATATTTAATATTAATACTATACTCAAGCCCAGCCCGAGTCCGATCCGACTCGGCCTATGAGCAGGTGTAGTTCATAGTGACTTTTAAACTTCGAAAAGTTATTTATTGATTTTTAAGTATTGGTTTTTTATTAATTTAATTTTCATCAGACAATTGTGAAAATTTATTATAAATCCTCTAATTAATTAGATAACAACGAGAAAAAAATATGCAACAAGATTAAAAAATCGTTGCAAGTATAACAAAATTTCGCAGCAATTGTTTTAGCTATGAATATGATAGAAAATTATTACGACCAAAATATTTCGTAATAATTTTTTTGTCATTAAGAATATAGTAGGAAATTGCATTGTATAAAATATTAGAAAATTTTAATTAAGTACAATTCTGAAAAGTCGCTGCAAATATAACAAGATTGCACATTAATTCTTTTTTGTCTTTACGAATGTTATAAGAATTTGCAATGACAAAAATATTCTTGTATAAAATATTAGAAAATTCAACTAAGCAGTAATTATGAAAAATTGTTGCAAATATAAGAAGATGTCATAATAACATTTGCAACCATTGCAAAATTTAAATTTGTTGTATAAAATATAAAATAGATTAATTAAGCAACATTTGAAAAATTGTTGCAAATATAATAAGATTTAGCAATGACTTCTTTTATCATTATTTATGTTAACGACAAAAATTATCGTTGCACGTAATATTAGAAATTAAATTAAGCAAGATTATGAAAAGTAGTTACAAATGTAAAAATATTTTGCAATGATATTTTCAGATGTTGCGATATCTTATTATATTTTGAAATGAATTTTAAATTGGTTACCAATATGATAAATTTTCCGCAACAATTTTATTAATGTTGTTGTTTAAAATAGTCAATAAATTAAATTTAGCAACTATATTTCAAAGTTGTTGCTAATATAACAATATTTATCAACTAATTCTCTTGCAGTTATGTATAATATTAAAATTCACAACTACAAAACTTCTTGTTGCAATTAATACCCTTAAATTAAATTATGCATCGGCAATGTGAAGTTGTCGCAAATGCTACAATTTTATGGAATAACATGTGATGTCGTTGCTAGTTATTACAACGACATTAAATGTCGTTGCAAATTTTGGTTTGATAGAGCTCATTTTTCTTGTAGTGTTCCTTCATCTTATAATTTTTCAATTTTTAAGAAGAGTGATTAATTTTTTGCCTGTCCCTAACCCTTGATTCAGCACTGTCAAAGAAGGAATCAATCCCTTGCCATTTTCTCTTAAGAGATCGATTCTTTAGGTTTAACTTGCAAAAATTCAAATATTTCTTTTTATTTTTTTCACCATTGGGGTGCAAAGATCAATCTCTACTAGGCAATCTATCAATTTTGATTTCGGACACTCCTGAACCTTCCAATTAGGCCTTACGCACTGGGACTTGGTTAGGAAAAGAAGGAAAGGTATTTTTATCATAGGTTAAGGGTCGAACATATTTTATTCGATAGGGTACAGATAAAATTAAATGTTTATATGTTTAATTGGTATTAAGGTTTTAAAAGAACCACAACCGATTAAACAAACCAAAAAAATTATTTTTCATAATCAATTGATTTCAAAATTAAAAAATCGAATTAAATTAATTAAATTTGATCAACTCAACAAATAAATTGGTTTAAACTGATTAATGCTTATCCCTAAATACCATATCTACGAACGATTAAAACAAAATATTAACAAAAATATCCACGTGAAAGAGGAAAAATCTTACTCTTAAAGATGCCACATGAATTTATTTGGATAATTAGTTGGCTTATATAATAATTCGGCAATTGGTCTTTATTCACCAATTTTTCAGATTTCCCAACTATTGTTACAATTAAGTGAAAGTTTATAATTTTATTTTAATGCAATGAAAGATCGAAACCTATATCAAAATTCAAGAACTTGTTTGGATATCTATTACTTTTATATGAAAACAAATTCCCAACTATATTGCCAGCCAAAAAGCCAAGAAAAGACCAACCGGTCAACAACCCAAAACCATATCCAACTTCCTTCACCCCAAAAGAAAAGTCCAACAAGAAAGGGCACAAACATGCAGTAGTAAATAACCATCTCTTATGTTTGTTTTATATTTTAGATGGTGGTAAGGTACTCAAAATTTAAGTGTGAGAAGAAAGAGATGTTTGCAGCCTATCTGAGTACGAAGAGCTGTCTTTATCATATTTCTTCTTCGGTTTGGAATTTTAAGTAGTAAACATGTTCAAAACTAAAGCTATTAATTCAAAGTCGAAAGTTAATTTAACTTTTGAGAGATTTTTGAATTAGTTCTGGATAAAATTTTTAGATCTATTCAAAATTCAAGTTGAATTTAAGCTTCAATGTTTAAGGTCTAAGCCGAACATAGAGTAATATATATTATTAGTATATGTTAAATATATAATATAAAATATAATTAATAGATCAATACTAAGTAGAGGCCTTTTAATTTATAAACGTTATATTAAAGTAATCCCAAGGGATTATTCCATGGGTTGCTACATGGCAGCTCATTCTTTTTTTAATTTTTATTTAATTTTTTTAATTTGTGTGATTCTTTTTGTGTATTTGAATATATTCATATCATATTTATGTTATTTTTATACAATGATTGAATTTAAGGCATTATATATTTATATCAATTTTAATATATTTATAATTCATTTCATATAGATTTTGATACAATTGTGAAATCGTGTTGTATTCTTTTTTTGTATTATGTTGCATTTAATCATTTTGTCCATGTTGTGCTCATATCATCTAATCAAGTCGTGTTTAAAATTGTTAAGTCTAATTGGCATTATCCAATAAGTTCTAAATTTATACTACATGTCATTACATTTGTGTTACTTTTTCATATCATAATCATATATAAGATATCATATATTTGTAAAAAATTTAACACTTTAGTAATTTGTTTAATTTAGATTTTTACATATTTTTCTATTCACGTCGTGTTTATATTATTTTTCATGTCATAATATATTTTGATCGTTTTCCATGTTGTGTTTGTAATGTATATCTTCTTATAGTCGAAATTATAAAGTTTAATTGAGAATATTTAAATAACTTTCAATTTAATGTCAACTGTAGTCATCGTCATATTCATTTACTTTTTATTATCATAATCATATTTAATATATTTATATATATTTCATTATGTTAATAATTTGTTTTATATAAATTTTAACACATTTATCTATTTGTATCTAGTTATATAATTATATTTACATTGTAATATATTAAACTATAAAATATAAATATTTTAAAAAATTATTTATAAAAAATACACTCAGAAGACATAAATAAAATTATAAAGATATTATAATATAATTAATATCAAATTATTAAAATTGTTGTATATAATTAATATTTATAAAATGTTAATATAAATTAACGGGCAAAGCCGAGACTTATAATCTTCTAGTTGTTATTAAAATAAACACCTAAAAATGTAGACCAAACATGTTACTAAAACAACCAAGGCCTTAAGACTAAATAATATAAGAAAAACGGCACTAACCTTTAGGTAACCATTCTTTTTCTGGAGCGAAAGTATATAGAGCACTCATGCTCTTATTTTTCCGTTATTAGTACAATAAAAGTCTATTCACAGTTTTTGTATTATAATAAAAAATATTTTAAATTTAATATTTTTATTATTATATTTTAAAAATTATAGTAAATAAAAAAGTAGTTAATAATGTTAAAAAATTATTTAAATATTAATAAAATATTGATGTGTCATATGACATAAAAATTTTATATAAAAATATGTTTGGGTCGTGGGATGAATTTAAGTCATTTTTTTGTATAAAAACTTAAAATTTTATATCAAATGATATATCAATATTTTATCAATAGCTTTTTAACACTAATTAATCATTTTTTATTTGCTAAGATTTTTAAAATATAAAGATAAAATATTAATTTTAATAATATAAAAATTAATATATTTTTTTTTACTATAATATAAAAATTGTCAACAAACTTTTACCTTCTAGAAGGTGCCGTAAGCAATGAATTTTATACTGGGATAATAAATAAACTAGTTAACTTTCTAAATGAAATAAAATCAGGTACTTTTGGATGCGCCATCCAATTGAAAAAAAGTGGCTTTTTTATTAAAATAATATAAAAAAATTTTATTTATCGAAATAAGTTATATTTAGGTTATTTATCGAAATAGGTTAATTTTAAAAAGCTATTGAGAAATTATCATTTCAAATGATAATTTCTTAACATAAAAAAAATTATAAAATTTAGTTGAGAAATCACCATATGATATGACGATTTTTCAACATCTAAATAACAAAATTGCCACATAAATACTATTGAAAAATCGCCATCTGATAAATTTTGAGTTTGCCATTTCCTAACAACCTATAGAAATTTTGACAAAATTTCAAAAAAAAAAAGGAAGTAAAATAATAATTATTAAAAAAATCAAAAAAATAATTATAAAAAAGAAAATAATAATTATTAAAATTATTAATAAAAATTTTAATTACATTTTTACTTTTAATTTTATTCTATTTTTTATTATTGCTCTTCTCTATGTTCTTAATAAAACCGGCTCTTCTTATATATATAAAAATTTATATAAATTATATATATTAAAATAGTATTTACAAACAATAAAATATTAAAAATTATTTTTATTAATCTTGAGTTAA
>JBBYHL010441673.1:0-17462 GCA_038381835.1 Adansonia madagascariensis
ATAGGGGAGATGCGTGGGAAAGAAAGTGTAGGAAAGTGATATTTTTCAATTGAGTTACCATTTGTCTTTTTATAGGCCTTTCTGCTGGCCTGCCTTATTTAGTGGTGCTTAGACCTTGTGTAGCGAATAATAGAACATTATGTGATAAAACTTTGTGCTTTTCTGCTTTCAAGTGTTCTTGGTATAATCAATGATTGGCTAGCAGATAGGGTTATCTTATTTTTAGCATGACTATCCTAATTTGCTTTTATCTCGATGCAATCGTGGTACTCAACCATATAGTTAAGTAGTAAAGGCCTAACATTAGACTTGAAATATGAGGTTACCTTATGTTTATTAGAATAGGAACCTTACAGTATTAATCTTTAAAAAGTCACCAGTCTGATACCCTTATTTCTTGGTCCAAAAAGAGCTAACTGGTGCTTAGTTTTTGCTGATAACTAATGTAGGATCCACTCATTATCTGTTATTTGCTTCTGTGAATGATGCAATTACAGATGCAATGCAATGGCTCCTATCAGTACTAATACTAGTACATTTACTAACAAAAATAATGTTACTGCACATTAGTTAGCAATGGTGTTTAACTAGTCCTTTTTCCTTGCACTTCAATTCATCTTTCTCTCCTTACTCTATTTTCATAGTACAATGTGTTAATATAACTTTTTCTTTTTTTTCCCCATAGACTTTGATTACTTTCATTAATTTGGGTGGAAATTATCTTTCATGGCTTTTCTTGTGAACAGTAGTTAGAGCTTATGAGAGAAATAATAAAATATGATTTCCTTTCTACTTTTTCAGTTGTTATGTTTTAATATTTTATCTTCTAAATATGCTTACTCAATATTTTTTAGATATTTGTGAGGCTTCTAAATTCTCATACCACATTTTTTCTAGAGCCCTCAAAGCACCTTGTTTCTTATTCGATGATAGTTGGTTTTGACAATTTTTTTCGTTTCCCTTGCAGGGTTGGTATGAAATGGTATCCCTATCAGGGCATGTCTCCATAGCCTTAAACCCTGGTGATGGAGATAGTTTTCAAGTTTTGATTACTTTAGGTACGAAAAATGATTCTCTAATCGGCGGCTATGTTTGTGGTCCTTTGATAGTAGCAACTAATTGTCAAGTAAGGATCTAGTTTTCTTGTTGATTTATTGTAACTGCATTAGGAAATTATATGTCGTGTCTGAATAAGTTTGACTAGATCTTTAGATTTTTCATACTCCAACCCCTGCAGCATGATCACCAATTGTAGAATTTTTGACAAAGAGATTTTTTGTTTGACCAGTACAACTTATATCTTAAAAATGAAAATCATAAAGGAAAAAAATTAACAAAGTGACTCAATAAGGCTCGAGCCATACCTAAGGTTAACATCAAAGTTTCCTTTGTAATTCCTAAAACTTCATAGCAAAAGGATTCACTAAGGCGTGATTAACAACTAATACGAATCTAATACTACAACAAATTAATATTCATAAAGTAAGTTTCGTCATAATAAATATGAAATATTTGTCTTATACAAATTACAAACAAAAAAAAAAGTTGGGGAGAGATTTATGTTCTTGTGATCCTATCTTATTTATGCCCAATTCTTTTATTGAACAGTATATTTAATGCTTGGCACAATGAGTCCCTATATAATTGGATTCCAACCATAATCCATATTTACCTTTTTGTACACAGAGCACTCACGTGAATGCAAACAACTACCATAATTTCAAGTAAAGTTGGAATAAATAAGTCTTATTTGTTAAGAACTATTAATGTGGAAGTTCAGTCAATATTTGGTTCTACTTGTTGAAATTTTTAAAAAATTAGTTGGATTTACTATGTTAAAAAAATGAGTTATTAACATAAAAGAATCATATTGTATTGAAATGTTTGCCAGATTATGCTGTGGAAGTTTACTCATTCTTCTGTGAAGGAAGGTTCTGCTCAAGATTCTTCATCCACAGTAAACTCCCCGACAGCAGACATGGAGATTATTGAAACTTATCACCCTAAGGATATAAGTGGTTAAGTTTCTTCTTTCATTTTTCTCTTGGGGGAAGGTGGGGGTTGTAAACCCTTACTTCACTGATGCTGTTTCAAGCTTAATGCTAATAATTTACAATTATTGCTATAACTTTCCATAGACATGGTTTAGAAACTTGGGTCATTTTGGATCATTACATTCCTGCGATTAAACACAGCTTTGAATTTGGTACTCTTAATTATGGGTTATCCCCTAAATTCCTAAACAGCATGGCTTTCCTTCTATTGAATGGAATTTTGTTTAAATATTTCTTTGGTTTAGCATTTCCCCTATTTCTAAATTATCTGAGTGTTATTTATAAGGATTAGCATTGTCCGTTACCTAAAGTTAAAGAAGGCAAATGGCATTGCCAGTTAGCTTAAAAACTAGTTTTTTGTCATATTCTTGAAAGTCAGAATTTCCTTGTCAGTACTTCTCTGAAGGATCTATGAATCTTTTGATGTGTGCTGCCTAGCTATGTTGTCAGACTCGATCATGAGTGTCAGATATGGGTATGTATGCGACATGGGTATGTTTATTTTTTTCTTAATTTTTCCATGTGTGTGGGGGGTCCTTAAAGGGTCATGTATTAGACATGAGTATTTTAAGAAAAATAAAAAGTCAGAACTATATAGCTGCCTAGCACTTGGTTTAAAGACATTGACTTTACCTCAGACTGTGAGGTTCATTAATGTTCTAAAATAGATTAGTTGGAGATTGATATTAACTAAGATTAGATTAATTTCATGTTAAGTTGGCTTTGCCATATTGAAGCAGTAGCAAAGCATTGGTTGGGTAGAATAGCTAGTGAAATCAATAAGAAGAGGAAGAGAAGGAAAGAGAAGTTCCTGCCAATATTTCTCGAATAACGGTTCTAAATTATCGACATTTCATTTTTTTTATCAAGTTAATTTACTTAATTCACTAGGTAGGAGATTTCATTGTAGTTTTAGGCATTCCTATATAATTATTAGCCGACATATTGCTTTTGTACTTATTTGGACTATGAGGGTGGAGTACGTAACTCAACGAGAAATTTCCCTACATGTCCAATTTCTAATGAATCAAGATAACCATTCGTTCCAGTATAAATAGTATTTGCATTCTTCTAGAGTCCTTGTTAAATAGAATGTTTATTTTTAGCCAAAAAGAGGCAAAACAGCTATGCCTTTGTTAATGTTTCATGTGGCAAATAAGCTACATGTTGAAATGCAACAGCTCCGATTGCTGCCATATAGATTACTGCTATCAATGTATTGCTCTGTATTTTTAGCCTCTCGTTGGATGGGTGATAATGATTCGGTTCAGTTTAAAAAAAATTACGATTAATGTGTAGTATTCTGATTTTTTACGAATTGCACTAAAACTGAACTAAATATCATATATAATCTAATCAAATCAAACAAAATTCCATCAATTCGGATTGGTTTGGTTTATCATTTTTTTAAATTTATAAAAAATATATTTTTCTACAATATTTTAAAGGTTTTTTTACTAATTTAAAAACAAAACTGAAACTAATTAAAAATAGAAATTGTTTGAAAATATCTTTTTTAGAGTATTTTTAAGTTTTTTTCTACTATTTTAGGAATAAAATATTTGTTTTTATATTATATAAAACCAAAAACTAATTAAAATTTAATAACAAAAAGAAATTGGTTTAGAGTGGATAATTGTAGTTTTTTAACCTATGAATCAAATGCTGAAATTAATGAAGTATATTTAATTATTATTTGAATCAGAATCAAATCGAATATTACGATTTGATTTTTTTTTTTTTTTTTTTTTGCTTAGCTATACTTTGGAAGACTTGAAAGTGGCATTGCTATAGACATCAATTCATTTAGGTTGTAGCCCAAGTAAATGCATCGTAGCAATAGGCAAATAGCATATTTCAAATTCATTCCCGTATATTTTTGTGTAAGGGAATTTTTTTTCCCATTGGTCCCGAGTTCATGCTAGATCAATAGACAATATTCACATGTTTTAATGCAGTTTTTAGAGTAAATTAAAAGCTTTCATTTTCATTGTATCAATAATTAGACATAACATGCTCAAGAGTCGGATTCAGTTTTTGCTTAAATTGAGTTGATTTTAGAATAAGATTTTTTAGATTTGATTCGATTAAAATTAAATTAGATAATTACTTAATTAATAAAAAGTATTTTTTAATTAAATTTAATTATAGAATATATAAATATCAATATAAAATATTTTTTTAATATTTTAATATATTATAAACATAAAATTAGATTTTCAAGCCCGTTGGGTCGAGTCAAGCATTGAGAAATCAAAGTTTTTACCATCTAAATCTAACCTGGTTTGATTATTCGGCAATAGGCAACACATGCATTATGAAAATTGGAGATAGGAGCAAGAGTGATAAAAGTTTGAAAAAGAAAATTAGAATAATGAAGAAAAAATTACAGAAAACATTGAGAGTTTCTTGACATAAGTAAGTTTAAAATTTTGAGTAAAATTGAAATATATGTATTTTAAAACATAAATTCTGGCATTTGTAATTGTTTTGTTTGAATAAATAGTAGTTAGAAAAGAATTTACGCTACTGGAATTTCACGAGATAAAGAATTGTTATAAAAAAATAATAATATTAAAAATAAAAATATATATATGTGCAAACTGGATATCATTAGATTTATAAAAATGCATAGATATTGTTAATAATAAAAAATATATATTTGAGCTAAATAAATGATATTTTGTTTCTTGAGTATTATATTATATAATGGGCCATGAGAGAGTAAAGTGAGAGATTAGGGAGAAATTTTGAAAAAAAGAGAAACAATTCTTTACGTGGAATTTCAATAGGATATTGGTGGCGTTCAAAATCCCTCTTAAAATTCCCCATAAATTTAGAAATTTTGTCTTACTCTTAATCAAACAAGTAAGTCATTTTTTATTTTAAAATCCTTGATTGAAATGAAATCTCTATTCCAAACACTCTATCCAAACACACCTTAAATGTTGAATTTGGAAAATGAGGATGAAGGATATTTAATTAGAGGGATTGTTAAGGGAAAGAAATTAATGAGAGTTTTTGCAAGGGGAATTAATTGGGGCAAGGGAAATTCATATTTGTTTACATATTGCAAATGCTTATTTTTGGATATTAACATGTCATGTAGGCATATGTTGATTAAGCAATGTTCTTTTACATCAAGCTTTCTGGCAGTAATGTTTTCTAGCAATAGAACTCCTGCATAATAGCACTCCCTTGTCGTAGCACTCTTAAGCAACAATATTCCCCCAGTAGCAACACTCGTAGATGACAGTGTTCCTTTGATAGTCATGCTTCCTAGCAACAATACTTTTTGACAACATTACTTCCTGGTAACATTTTTTCTTGGTAGCAATGCTTCTCTATAGCAGTACTTTTTCTTTGGTAGTAGCACTCCTTAGTGAAGGCACTCTTTGGCCAAAAAGCTCATTCATGAATGCATTATAGCAATCTAGAGTTTCAATGCTCTAACACTTCAAAGCTCTGGTGCTCTAGTAGTCTAACTTGCTAAAGCTTGAGCTCTCTAATGTACCACTCTTCTATGCTTTAGCACTCTATGCCCTATTCTCTCTAGCAACTTGTGTAGCATGTGACAATGATGATTTAGAAGGCAACTTGCAAGGTCAACCGTGACATAAAGATTGTAAAGCTAACCTTAACAGGATGGAAAGATTCTTAGGTTTGCTTTACTTTTAGGATCTCTCATAAAGCATGCCTTGGAGACTTAATATGGAGATTGTAAAGGCCTTTTCTTTTCAACCTTTCCCTAGAACAAAAGCGTTTTCTATTTTTGTTGAACAAGAAGTGCACTCCTAAGTGTGCAATCATGTAATTTTTTTTTACTACCTATGGCTAAAACACTTATTAAGGTGTAACACCCCATAACTTACACTTTACTAACTAGCATTGATAACTCACCACTACTTGTGGTTGATGACTATCATAAAATGGGCCAAATACGAATCCCAACCAGCTCGACATAAAATGGCGAGTGTATCCCTTGTTACTATATATATCTATATATCTATATATCATTATTTTCTTTTATTTTTTAGAGGCCCTTATCATCATTAATATTATTTTTTATTTTTTGTGTCGGGGGACTAAGTTGTCAAGATGAATTGCTTACTCGACTTAGCTCTAAACAGCTGTTACGAAATGACCATTTTTCTAGAGTCGCCACCAATCTTATTTTGGTCAGATTAGATTGGACACTTATCAGAGTTTATATTTTTAGGGTTAAACCCTTAAAAATAAACTTTGAAATCTACGCTCATAGGAGATCGCATGAAAAAGGGTCTGGTAGTCGGTTACAATCACGAGTAAAGATCGACTCTCTCGTGATGCCCAAAAATTGGTACCTTATTAATTATATGTTAACTTAAATTTTGATTCTTGTTTGGTTTCAATTGTTAAATATAATTACCATGAACAATATTTTATTAAACAAATTTATTATTTCAAGAAAATTGGGTTTTATTATTTTTGGAAATCTCAAAATTATTCGTACCCTCCTAGAGAACTAAGAAGACACAAATTCTCAATCGTGTACCCTATTGGAAAACCTGTCAAGTACGAAAGGTTTTATTTTCTAGAAATTAAAAAATCCTAACTTCCTATTTAAAATGAATATCTCGTTATTAAAATAATCTATAGAACCAATCGCATATTCTGGTAGGAATTCTATGTATTAATTTAATTATAGGACATTACCTTTATTATGAAAGAAACCGATTTTATTAAAAATATAGGCCTCAAGACATAAAAATGGTCTGATATGAAGAACCTATTCCTAGTGTGTACTTTTGACATGAAATATCGCAGTAATCACATAGGACTTGGTTCTAATGCAAAATTACAAAAATACCCTTAGGTGTACTTTCAACATGAAAGTATCTCGATAACCCCTAAAAGACTCAAAAAATGCTTGAAAAAAGGTAAACCTATCCTAAATATGCACATTCGGCATAAAAGCATCCCAATGCTTATCTAAGACTTTGCTCAACGAAAATTTACCAAAATGCCTTTAAGGTATATTTTCGATAGGAAAGTATCCCGCTAACCCCTAAAGGACTCAAAAATGCTTGAAAAGGGATAAACCTATCCTAAATATGCACATTCGACATAAAAATATCCTAATTCTTATCTAAGACTTAGCTCGAAAGAAAATTACCAAAAATGCCCTTAGGATATACCCTCGATATGAAAGTATCGCGGTAGCCCTATAAACCTTAAAATAATCTAGGAAGGCTAAATCAATCCTAAAAATTCACTTGTGGCATAAAAACACCCCAATGAAAAAAATTACCAAAATGCCCTTAGGTGTACCTTCAATGTAAAAGTATCTCGGTACCCTAATGGACACTAGAATAATTATAAAATTATGAATTTACCCTAAATGGGGAACTAAAACTCAAAATTTGGCTTAAAATGCAAAAATTGGAATTAAGCCCTTAAACTTTTGAAAATTCATTTCGTACCTGACGGAAAACTAAGAGTACAAAAACTTTTGAAAATTTATATACCCCTATAGAAAGCCATAGAAATAATACAAATTTTTTAAAAGTGATAAATTTGGCTTAAAATACAAAAATTACAATTTAGCCCTTAAACTTCTAAAAATTTCACTTTGTACCCAATGAAAAATCGACAGGATACAAAAATTTTTGAAAATTTCCATAACCCTAGGAAGGGCATAGGAATAATAAAAATTTTTAAAAGTGACAATATGACCATTTTGCCTCTTAAATACCTAAGTTTGCTATTTAGTCCTAAAACTTTTTAAAATTTTTATTTTAGTCCCTACATAATAAAATAACTAAAAATCATAAAAATCATATGAAATTATGCATGAAAATACAGCCAATATATCAACAAGCATTTGCCAAACAGCTTGGCCTTAAAAAAATTTTCTATAATTTACAAAATAACCCCTAAACTTTATAAAATTACATTTTGACCCTTACATAATAAAATATCACAACAAATCATGAAACTAGCTAAAAATCAACAAAAATGAAAAAAAAATATATACAAAGGTTCAGCCAAATGATTATAGCCATAAAGCGTAATTTTTAGTTTTTGCAATTTAGCCCCCAAAATTCCTAAAATTACAAATTGACCCCTAAAGTGTTAAAAATACCTAAATCATGTTTGTAAACACATAAATCAAAATTTTTAAGGGCCATAAAGCCCTCGATCAAACCAAAAATTGCCTAAAAAAGTTTTTACAAGTTTTACAATTTAGCCCCTATGTTTACTAATTTTATAAAATAACCTAAAAATTCAAGAAAACATAAAATCTTGACAACAACAATCACAAAATCATCATCCATAAAGCTTATTGGATTCAGCCAAAGTAAAAAAAAAATCAAATATAAATATGTTTTGATACACAAAATCATGAAAATAGAAACAAACATAATATAAATTAATATTACCAAGCTTAAATAAAAATAAAAATAAAGTTACAAACCTATTTAATCATATATTAACATGAAAACATTAAGAGAAGAACAATATAAGCATCAACATATATACAATAGGATCAAAATCTCAACAACAAATAATATATTTTCTTAAAAAATCAATATGTAGCTAAAAAAACCAAGAATAACTACTAATATCTCAAACATATATTGTCACCATGTTTAACCTTTCAACATGGATGAGAATCCATGAGCATTAACATGATTTTCGAATCATAAATAAGAAAAGAAATGAATAAAGATGAAGAAAAACTAAGGGATTAAACATTATATCTAGAATGAATTAAAAACTAAAATAAACTATTTTTTAGTGATTTTTTTTAGGCAAGAAAACTAAAAGCTCCCCACCCATTCTTGAACAATTCTCCCCCTATTTATAAGAAGGAGAATCGGCCAAAAAGGAATCAAATCCTTCTTGGCCGATTTGGACATTGCAAATTTCTTCTTTTTTTAATTAATTAATTAATTTTTTATTTTATTCATTAAATTGCATCAAAAGATGGAGTGCATTAAATTGACATGAAATTAGTGGTCATTCACAAATATTTTTCCATGATTATTTTGATAATAACAAATTAAAATGATAATAATAAAATAGAAAATTAATAATTAATAATTATAAATAAAATTTTAAAATGAAATAATAAAAAAAACTGATTGGAACTTTAAAACTCGTAAAATTATATGAGAAAAATCTTTTTGGATAGAAGTTGATATATATAAAAAAATCAAAACTCATCAAATTAATTAATTTTTCAAAAACTGATTTAATATCAATTTAATAAGACTATATGATAAATTTTAAAAGTTAATAAATTTAGAAAAATCCCCTTAAAAAAATTTTATGGAGTAGAAAACTACTTATCTTGGAAACGAAAAAAATTCTAAAAAAAAATGAAAAACTCATAAAATAAAATAAATTTTTCAAAATTTAATTGGGATGAAATAATAATATTTAGATAATTTTAATAATTATAAACTCAAAAAATATTCCTAAAAAAATTTTACGAAGTAAAGAACTCCTTATTTAAAAATCAGGAAAATTTAGAAAATAAATGTAAAACTCATAAAATAAAATAAATTTTTTAAAACTGAATTAATAGTGATTAAATAATAATATTTAAAGAATTTTAAAAATTATAAACTAAGAAAAATCTTGCCAAAAAAATTTACAGAGTAGCATACTTCATATCTCAGTAATAGGAAAAATTCTAAAACTCATAAAATAAATTAAAATTTTTAAAACTGATTTAATATGAATTAAATAATAATATTTGAAGAATTTTAAAAATTATAAACTAAGAAAAATCCTCCCAAAAAATTTACAGAATAGATAATTCTGTATTTTAAAAAAGGGAAAATTATGAAAGAAAATTCAAAACTCATAAAATAAAGTAAATTTTTCAAAAGCTATTTAATATCAGTTAAATAATAATATTTGAAGAATTTTAGAAATTATAAATTCAAAAAAAATCTTCTCAAAAAAATTTACGGAATAAAAAACTTCATATTTTAAAAACAAAAAGAAAATGTAAAACTTATAAAATAAAATTAATTTAGAAAAACTAAGTTAATGCTAATTAAAAATTAATTTTTAAAGAATTTTGAAGTTCAAAACTCGAAGAAAAATTCTACAAAAAATTTTACAAATAAAAAAAGCTCATATTTTAAAATAAAAAAGTTAAAAAATACATTGAAACCTATATAAAATAAACTAAATAAAATATATTATTTAAAATATTAATTTATAGAATGGTAAGGATGAAAATCCAAAATCTGAAATAATTTTATCTGAAAAAATTTCGCGGGTATGATACTCGCGGTATTTCAAAAAATTTAAAATTAATTATAAAAATGGACAACTTGACACCTTGTGGTCTAAATACCAATATGAATCCATCAATTATTTTTGATTTTTTGCAGTGCATATCGGCATAAATAGCATATAAGTATAGATACAAATATATGATTATTAACTTCCCAAATTTAACAAAAAACTCCCAAAAGTTTCTTAAAAGTGGAAAATTTGACTGTAGTAACATTTGTGGAAACACATTTCAAAATTTCACAAGTATAAAATTAAAAGTTAATTATTTTACCTTGACATTCATATTTTTTATATGAGATTTGCTTTTCATGACCTTTGAAATGGTGTTAATTTTGTCACATGCACCTGTGGTGATTTAAAAGCATTTAAATAGGTCTTGAAAATGTACATTCCCCTGAGGAAAATTTAGCTCCACTAGGACAAGTGCTTGATTTTTTATCTTGAATGTTTTTAGACTAACAAAGAAGGGGGCACAAAAAAAATTAGGTGTCTACAGATGCCCCTCTTTGATTATTATGAGAATCAGGGTCAAGGTTGTAGACATCTGATTTTGTCCAGGCCAGTTTCTAGCATCCTAGGACTTAGGTGAAAGATGATAAAATCAAAAAATAAAAATAAAAACTGGGGACGACTGTCAGTACATGCAAGTTGAGTACATAAATCAATTTCTCACTGTTTATGACTAAGTTGAGGAAAATTGAGAAGCTGCAGATACGTGCAAGTTATATTGGTGGACAAGTATTGATACGAGGCCTTATGGTGCCAAAAACTTGAATTTTCACATGTAGTATCGATATAAGAGAGTTTAGTATCAATACCTCATATGTGGTATTGATACCTAGCATATTTGCATCGATACAGACCTTGGCAATAGCTAAAGTTGTGATTTTTGGCAAAATGTATCGATACATAAGCATGAGTATTGATACAAATCATAGAGTATTGATACAAGCCTCTAAGTCTCAAGATTGAAAATATTTTTTGCTCTTAGTATTGATACACATCTCACTGTATCGATACTCATGAGTAAAAAGTACCTTGTGTATCAATACAACATGTTTTGTATCGATACACCAAGGCATATTTACCCAGTTTGAGCCACTTTTCAACCTTCAAAAACTTGATTTAAACATGTTTTTGCATCGAGAAACTATCATAAATCATTGCAAACCTCAAACTATAGGCTTATGATCAGATTCAAACAAATTTTTGGAACCAAAACAATCAATGACAAAGGTCACTTTCATAAGATATATGGTTGTAAGAGGGTATGGCAGGCATATCTCTAGTTGTAGGCTATTATAGCTTTTTTACCTCTTTGCTTAGCATGGCAGAACCAATAAGAAAAGAATTGGCTGAGCATGGTTGCTAGAGATATCCCCTGGTGCAGGAAGGAAAGATAAAAAATGCCCTTGCATTGTCTTTTACAAGTAGTGGCTAAGCATTGAATAAAGGACTTCCCACTATCTCAAAAAAAGAAAAAGACCTTCAGCCATTTTCAAAAAAACTCTCTAACAATCTCAGAAAAGACTCCATCCATTCCCAAAAATCCTCCAGCAATCCCCAGTTCCAAAAACTCACCTAGAACACTATTCCATTGCCTTTCACCCTCAACCATCTTCCATTCCCGTAGCTCCCTAAAACCACCACCAAAAAACCATTAAAAACTCAATTTTTCACACATTTTCAACTTCAAAACACCCCACCAGCAACCATATTACAAGAAAGCTTTTTCCTTTCATCCTTTTCTTACTAAAAAATAGTAGAAAGAGGGACAGAACTAAGCTTACACTTTTTAAGAAAGGAGGAAAGTTCAATATTTTCCTGGTATATTTTCTACCTTGTAGCATACATTTTCTGTTTTGATCATCCACTTCATTATAATAAGCCCTTCATGCTGCCACAACCCTCTTAAGACTCTCATGCATTATTGTTGTCTTGGTTATGGTAGTTTTAGGATCTTGATGACCTTTTTGACACCTTGATGTTGTTTGGATATATAAACTTGCCATACTTCATTTTTATCATTACATAACCTTTGTTCATACATTTCAGGCCATGTTCCTTCCATATTCACATATCCATCTCATATTTAAATGGCCACCTTAAAATGCCTTATGTATGTTCATACATTTTCTTGTGTTTTAAAGAATCTCCTGAAATAAAAATGTTATCTTCATAATTCCCACGTCCATTCCTTTGTTTAAACATGTTCATATTATCTCCATGCACCTTATTTGTCATCTTTTTGCATCTTTGTCACCCATTTTCATGTCAAAATGTCATCTTGGTATGTTTGCATGTTTAATGCATGTTTATGATTGTATATGTTGTATTTTGTTTATGACATCTCTGTTAAAATGCTTATTTGTCTCCTAAAACCTCGATTTTTAAAAAATCCCTAAGTTAAGTTTATGCTACCTTTGATAGATGAAGAATAGCATGGATTTAATGTTTTTATGAAATTGGTATTCCAATCTTATGAATAAAACAAATATTTCAGCTTTCGATTCATGATAAAACAAGTTTAGAGATGCTATTTTTCAAGCCAAAGAACCCCTTTTTAGTTGGGAAATACTAAGCCTTGATCTTAAGTCTAACACCTTCATGGCATGGTCAACAGGTTGTTTAATCTTTCCAAACTACTCCGGGATTGTGTAATGAACTCGTGATAACCATGTCATTTTTTCCCCAATGTTATGGATGTTTGAATGTCTATAATTCGATTTCGACTCCCAAGGAACCCGAAAAAGCAAATAATCCCCTATTTTCATCCTAGCAGCACAGTAATCCAAATTTTAGAAATCATTTTTGAGTCACAAAATATTTTCTTTGATTTTTATAGTATTTTTCTTGTAAAGGGCATCAAATTACCTTTCTAACGGTGTCTTGTCTACCCTTGGAGCATCCCGGATGAGGGAGTTATGATTTTTCAAACCTTTGCTATTCGAAACCCCTAGAATGAGTATGAAATATTTTGTTTGAGCCATTTTGGCCCATCAAATGATTCTTATGAAAATTTTTAAATATGTTTTTCTTGAAAAGTTCATGAAATTCCTTTTCTGGAAAGGTATTATTCACGATCTAACAATTTTGGATAAGCCTGGAATAATTTTTCAAAATCTATCATGCTCTTTTACTTGCACATGTTGCCAGTGTCAAGACAATCCTAACTTTAAAAATTAATTTCGCCTAGAAACTAATTTTCTAGGATTTTTGAAATATTTTTACATTAAACCTTATCAAGTTACCTTTCCAATGGTACCTTGTTTACCCCTTGAAGCCTTTGGATACACCTGAAATAAATTTAGGAAAGGAGATAACATGGTGTTGTCCCCCCCTTTTTTTTAACTTAATTTTTGAATTTTCTTTATCGAAACATCCGAATGTCTCGAAATGCACCCAATAGGTTCCCCCCATAGCACAAGCCTTTTAGACTAGGATCAAGGCTAAAATACAAAAATGATTTCATACTTGATATCTATTGACGTTCCATGTGCCCGGCCTTTATGAACTTTTGACGATCCGAAAGGCCAAAGCGCACTCGACTTAAGAATATTTTGATGTTTGACATGAAAGAGTAAAAGACCGTCGAACGAATCGCTCATCCGACTAGTCTTGGATGGCCATCATGAAGTGGCCATAAACTTGGAGTTGCCACCGATCATTTTAAGTTAGGCATGATCATATGCCTATTGAAAATAATACCAGAGATTTGTTGTTTTGGGTTCGGGAGTTGGTTACGCATGGGGAAGAATTAGCACCCCTACAACGCCCAAAAATCGATACCATCTAACTATATCTTACTTGAATCTTGGTTTCCTCGGTTCCATTTTTATCATTATTTGAATATAATTCCCTCTAATGCATGAAATTTCATAAAGATACAAGTTCGGGTTTTAATGAAAATTTTATCACCTATGCGCCTCGGAGAGGTGAGGAACATAGGGGTTTTTGATGAAAATGATCTCTAGATAGTTTTTTTTAAAAGATCAAATATCTCATGTCTAGCATTGGAGAGATATCGACACGAGATATCATTTTGTGATTCTGAAAATAAGTTTTAAAGCATGAGTGCTTGAGGTCCCTACAAGAGGAAACGTATTAGCAAGATAGGAAATAAAATAATAAATAAACCTACATAAAAATAAACACACAAAATACATAAAAAAAGGGGTGATCAAAATGTATCTCATAGTTATCTTCGATTATTGATGAATAACTGAGACGACAACGTTGAGACTTAGTTGAATTTAATGGAAATTTAAGGAAAAAAAGATTTTGATGACTCGAGGATGTCTTGAAAAAAGTTTGAATTTTGGAAAGAATGTGGAGAGCAGGGTTAGAGTATCCCCTCAGAAGAGTGGGGTTAGAGTATCCCCAAATATAGAGGTTTGATATTGGATTTAAGTTAAAAGTGGGGTTGGAGTATCCCCTCAGAATATGGATTTGGAGTATCCCCGAAAATGGAGGTTTGATATTGGATTTGAGTTAAAAGCGGGGTTGGAGTATCCCCTTGAAATAGTGGGGTTAGAGTATCCCAAAAATAAAAATCTTCAATGTTAAAAGGAATGGGTTATATTTTTGAAAAAAAAAAAAGAACCTTTAAAAATTGAGAGCCAAAGTTTTGGCTAAAATGTTCTTCTTTTGTTTAGCCTTGGTCCGAATCCAAGGGGGGTTTAGGTAATGGGAATAAGCCAAAAGATCATGGGGCGTTCGAAGGCCTCAATAAAAGCATTTCAAAAATTAGGTTAGAAACAGAGGACAACATTGCATTGTTTCTCCTTCCAAATTTATTTTGAGCTCATCCGGAGGTCCCCAAGGGTAAACAAGGTACCGTTGGAAAGGTAACTCGGTGAGGGTTAATGTAAAAATATTCCAAAAATCCTAGAAAATCACTTTCTAGGCAGAATTAATTTTTTAACATTAGCTTGTCTCAACACTGGCAGCATGTATAGGGTAAAGGTATGATGGACTTTGAAAAATCATTTTGGATTCATCCGGAATTGTTAAAATGAGAATAATACCTTTTCAAAAAGGAAATTTCATGAACTTTATGGGAAAAATATTCAAGGGATTCAAAAATGTTGCTTGTTGGGCCAAAACAGCCCGAATAGTAAACTGCTCGTTGGATCCAGGGTTTCTAGACAACAAAGATTCGAAAAATCATAACTATTTCATCCGAGATGATCTGAAGGTAAATGAGATATCGTTGGAAAGGTAATTCGAAACCCTTCAAGGGAAAAATACCAATACATTCTGGATAAATCATTTTTGATTTTTAAATAATTTTTCAATACCAAACCACTGTGCTGCTAAAACAAAATAGGAGAGGTGTTCGATATTTTTTGGTTTTTCATTGGGTTGAGCTCGGGCCATTGATGTTTGAACATCCGAAACCAAGATAAGGGGTTGACATGGGCATCACAAGTTCATTCCACAGTCCCGGAGTAGTTTGGGATGATGGAACAACCCGTTGACCATGTCATCATGAGGGAGTTTGGCTAAGGACCAAGGATTCACATTTTCAACTAAAAGATCTCATTTCATTTTTTTTGAAAACCAGCATTCTTATACTCATTCTTTCATGAATCCAGAACTGAATGCTTGCTTTACCCCCAAGGTTAGAAAACCAACTCCATAAAAATCTTAAGCTCATGTTATTCTCTATGTATGAGAGATAGCATATGCCTAACTTGGGGATATTTTTTTTGAAACTGGGTTTTCTAGCATTCAAACAAACATCTCAACACAAACAAAGTGCCATAAACATGATAAGAACATGTATGTACAAAAAAGAATGCATGGAGATGATAGATAGATGCATGAACATACTTAGGATGAACATGCTAAAAAAAAGCATTTTTATTTCATGGAACCTATTAAGATGCTAGGAAATGTATGGGCATATCTATGACATGTTAAGATGCATGCTTTAAACATGCGATGCAGGTGTGAATGTGGAAGTAACATAGCAAGGTCACATGGATAAAGGCTGTTAGTAATGAAAATGTAAAGGGACAACATGTAGACACCAAAAAAAAAAAAGATCCTAAACTACCATAATCAAAGCCACAAAAATGCGTGGGAGTCATAAGGTGGCCATAAAAGCATAAAAAGGGTTTACTAAGATGATGTTGATGACAAAACAGAAAATATAAAGATCAAGGTAGAGGGGATATACCAAAAACTTGAACTTCCCTTTTTTTCGGAGCAGTGGTTGTAGGCTTAATTTCTTCCTTCTCCTTGCTATTATTTAGCAAGAAAAGGATGAAAGGAAGTAGTTTTTTGGTGGTATGGTTGATGGTGAGGCTTTTTAAGGATTAAAATGTGTGGAAAGTTAAGCTCTTGAAGGTTTTCCAGTGGTGTTTTGGGGTAGCTACGGGAATGGAGTATGGGAGTCAATGAAACAGTGTTTTTGGAAGTGTTTTTGGGGCCGAGAATGGCTGAAGGATTTGTAGGGATGGGTGAAAAGTTTTCTGGGATTGTTGGAGAGTTTTTTTTGATAGCTGGGAGCCCTTTTTCTGGGGTAGCTAGTTTTGAGATCTCTACTTTTTTTCTCTTAGTTCAGCCCCCCTTTTAGAAGACAATGCAAAGGGCCTCATTAATTTTTCTTCTGCAGTAGGGCATATCATCAGCTGCCATGTTCAGTTGACTTTCTTCTTATTAGTTCTACCATGCTGATCAAGGAGGCAGAAAGGCTATGAAAGCCTACAAGTTGGAGATTTGTCTGCCACCCTCTTACACCCATATATTTTATTAAAGTGACCATTGTTATTAATAGTTTGGACTCCAAAAATTTGTTAGAATCCATTAATGAACCCATAGTTAGGGTTTGCAATGTTATACAATAGTTCTTTGGTGTAAAAACGTGTTTAAATCGAGTTTTCAAAGGCTAAAAAATGGCTCAAACTAGGCAAAAATGTCTTGGTGTATCGATACAAAACATGTTGTATCGATACACAACTCCTGAGTATTGATACAATAAGTTGTGTATCAATACTAAAAGCAAAAAAAAGTTTCCAGTCTCGAGACTTAGAGGCTAGTATCGATACTCCATGGATTTGTATCGATACTCATGCTTGTGTATTGATACATTTTGCCAAAAAT
>JBBYHL010441684.1:0-17462 GCA_038381835.1 Adansonia madagascariensis
TCATTTTTGCATCAAAAAAGATCAAAACCCATATCAGATTATGAATTTAGACTTGTGAATTAATCAAAACATTTTTTGAATCCTAAATTAGATCATAAAGGGTCAATGTCATATGATCATCCTACTCTTCCCTTGTTTGTTGCCAAAGATCACCATCAGCCACCCTACTTGCTGGTATCTAATTTCAATAATCAAACCAGCCACGTTATGTCCATCACATTGGTAGCTGTCATAACTTTGTCCTCTTGAGAAATGACCAAAAACACCTCCAATTTAGCTCCAAAGTGCTAGTATAAATAGGCCATTAATATCTCAGCAAAGAAAAAAGTTTTTTCCCAGCTTGTTTCAGTTCACCCAACTCATTCACACATAAAAAAAATACAATCCCATAGCCCTTCATTTAGCATCCAAAAATAGCCCTAAGCACTCACTCCTAGCCACTATACACTCTGAAAAATCATCCTCACCCATACTAGAACTAAAACCTTTTTTTTTCTCTCGTTTATTGTTAATTAACAACAAAGAAAAGAGGGGAATTCAAGCCATCTCTGCTGCTCTAACCATTTGACCAAAAATTGAAGCTTTGTTGGTATAACTTCCTACTTAATCACTTTTATTTTTTGTTTTTCAGCATCTTTATCATTTAGTAAGCCTTTCATGCTTCCATCACCCTTGTAGGATTCTCATGTATTATTATGGCTTTTGGTTGTGGTAGCTTAGGATTTGGATGTCTTGAGACGCCCTTTGATATGTAAAGTGTCTTATTTCATCCTCATTATTTTTGATAGCTTTTGTTCATGCATTTTATGCCTTATCCATGCATCATGTTATGTTCAATCCATGCACAAATCCTTAGCCTAGCATGTTCCAAGCATGTTTATACATTAACTTACATTTTGTCATGAATCATTGTCATTTTTGGCATGCTTCACTTCATGAGATGTGTGTATAACACTTTCTTTGTCAAGACCATTGGTAAAGTTAGCATCCCCATGTTATGTGCCATCCCCTTGAATGTTCATTGTCTTTTCCTTATGCAAGTGCATGTTTGATGGCTGTCAAAAATTGATTTTCAAAACCTCCCTAAGCCAAGCATGTTAACCTCAACCAATGAGGATTAACATAAACTTAGTATTTTCCTTAAAGTTAGCAAAAAAATCTTAGGGAAAATTAAGTTTTCCAAATCTCGAATCCTGATTAAATGAGCTCAAAACTTTTGATTTTTTTTTATGAAAATGGCCCTGCACTTATTCCCAAACTGTTTGTGCCTTGTTTTTGAGTCGAAACCTTAAATGGTATGATCAACGGGTTGTTTCATCATCCCAAACTACTCCAACCCCACTTTTTCAAAATTGTTAAGATTTAAAAATCTTTATTTGTCAAAATTATTCATTATCCTCGAGGATACTCCAACCCCATCTTTCCAAAGGGATACTCCAACCCTGTCTTTCAACTACAATTAAAATTTTTTTCTTTTTAGATTTCCATGAATGTGTCAAGAGTCAAGCCTATTTTTATTTAAAAAAAAAACCTCATTCAATCAAGGAACCTAGATTCGTCTAAAAAATTATCCATTTGGTTATTCCCAGATAATTGATGCCAATTGCAAGATAAATTTCTATAGTCCATCCCTTTTTTTTATCATTACATTGAATGGTTCATGTTATGTTACTTCATTCGTTGCCTTACTAACGTGATTTCTTTGTGATGAAAATGAACATTTCCTTGATTGACAATTTTTTGAAATATTTTTCTTGACTAGGAAAGATATTTTTCTAACATTGCGAAGGACAAGTCTGGGTTAAGAAGAAATTTCCTAGTCAAAAAAATATTTTAAGTCATATACACCCATAGATCCACGAGGATCCACCCTTGGGTACATTGTGACACTAACATTATAAAATAATCTAAAAACCATGAAATCAAGACAAAATAAGTAGAAAATCATCATCGTCATCATCATCAATTCCAATCAGATTCGGCCAAGGTGGAAAATATGAAATATAAGCATGCTTTGATATAAAAAAATCATGAAAATGAACATAAATAATTATTACTATACTTAAATAAAAATAAAATCATAAAATAAATATACTAATATACTAATCAATGTATTAACTCCAAAACACCATGAAAAAGGATTAATATAAACATCAACATAAATACAACAAAATTAAAATCACAACAACAAAAATAATGTTTTGTTTTAAAAAAAATTAACTAGAAAAACAAAAATCACAACAAATACAAAAAATTTCTAAGTCATCATGTTTAGCCTTTCAACATGGATGAAAATCCTTGAGCCTTAACATGATTATGACCCATAAATAAGGATGAAATGAATCAAAATGAAGAAAACTAAAAAAAATGCATGTTTGTACCTTGAAAAAAAAACTTGAAAACTAAGTAATATTTATGATTTTTGTGTTTTTTTCTTTTTTCTTCCAAAAGTTAAAAACCCCCAAATGAATGGAAGTGTCCCTATTTATAGGGATGAAAGTTGGCCAAGGCAACAAAGAATGCCTTGGCCGAATTATTTATAGTTTTGATTTGATTTAAATACAACTTGATTTGATTTAAATTTATTGTTTTTGTCTTCTTATGGATTTTTGCCATGCATGAACTCATTGATTTCTAGAGAATTTTGTGTGATATTTTTATTAATATGTAAAATTGTACCATAAAAATTAATTAAAAGGATTAAATTATAAAAATTAAAAAATATGTATTTGAAATAAAATTTCATATGATCAACTTAATTTACTCTAATAACAAAATCAATTTTAATGTTCAAAAAGAAAACCCTTATCGGAAAACATTGTTATTTTGAAAAACTAAAAAAAATACTAAAATAAATTGAATTTTTGCAAACTAAATGAATATGAATTAAACAATAATATTTTGAAGAATTTTAAAAATTATAAACCTGAAAAAATCCTACCGAAAAAATTTATGGAATAGAAAACTCTGTATTTTGATAACAGAAAAATTTCTAAAACTCATAAAGTAAATTGAGTTTTGAAAAACCAATTTAATGTGAATTAAATAATAATACTTGAATTTTAAAAATGATTAGAAAAATCATCCCAAAAAATTCATGGAGTAAAAAACTTCGTGTTTTGGAAATTGGAGAAATTATAAAATTCATAACAAATAAATGAATTTTGAAAAACTGATTTGATGGTAATTAAGTGAAAATATTTAAATAATTTTGAAATTCAAAACTTGAGAAAATTCCACTGAGAATTTAATAGATAAAAGAAAGTTTGTATTTTAGAACCGATAAAATTTTAAAAAATACATTGAAACTTATATAAAATGAATTAAATACAACATATTATGCACAATATTAATTTACAAAGTATGGCAAAGATAAAATCTGAAATTCAAAATAAATCTTTAGTGAAAAATTTACGAGTAAAATACTCGCGATATAATGAGAAATTCACAAATGAGTGGAAAAATAGCCAACTT
Organism: Adansonia madagascariensis; assembly: GCA_038381835.1. Classification (NCBI taxonomy): domain Eukaryota; kingdom Viridiplantae; phylum Streptophyta; class Magnoliopsida; order Malvales; family Malvaceae; genus Adansonia; species Adansonia madagascariensis. The sequence goes on from JBBYHL010441684.1 coordinate 3,475, forward strand.
TATACCTCATGGTAAAAAATGTCAATATGAATTTTTTTTTGAATATTTATGATTTTTTGGGGTGCATATCGGCATAAGTATCATACTGTATCAATAAAAATATACGATGGCTAACTTTTCAAATTTAACAAAATATTCTTGAAAAATTCCTAAAAATGAAAATTTTGATCATGATAACATCTGCAAAAATAGATTTTCAAAATTTAACCAAAAATATTAAAAATAATTTTCCTTTTGAATATTCGTATTGTATATCCAAAGTTAGAGATCAAAATAGAATTTTTCGTCACGAACATACAACCATTCAAATTTGACTAAAAAGGTCTTCAAAATGTTAGGTTCATCTAAAAAAGATCGTTCCAAGGAAGGCAGCCGTTAAGCTTTCAATCTCGAATTTTTAAGATTATTGGAAAAGGGACCTGAATGAAATTAAGTATTTATCAAAATCAGGAATAGGGCAAAGACTAAATAACGTAATATTTCAAAATATTAATTTACAAAGTATGGTAAAGATAAAATCTAAAATTCAAAATAAATCTTTATTGAAAAATTTGTGAGTAAAATACTCGCAATATAATGAGAAATTCACATGAGTGGAAAAATAGCCAACTTGATACTTTATGGCAAAAAAATGCCAATATGAATTTTTTTTGAATATTTATGATTTTTTGGTGTGCATATTGACATAAGTATTATACTGTATCGGTAAAAATATACGATGGTCAACTTTTCAAATTTAACAAAATATTCTTGAAAAATTCCTAAAGGTGGGAAATTTGATCATGATAACACTTGCAAAAATGGATTTTCAAAATTTGACAAAAAAATTAAAAATAATTTTCCTTTTGAATATTTGTGTTGTATATCTGAAGTTAGAGATCAAAAGAGAACTTTTCTATCATGAACATACAACCATTTAAATTTGACTAAAAAGGTCTTGGAATTGTCTGGTTTATCTGAAAAAGATCGTTCCAAGGAAAGTAGTCATTAAGCTCTCAATCTCAGATTTGTAAGATTATTGGAAAAGGGGTCTGAATGAAATTAGGTGTTTATCGGAATCAGGAATAGGGCAAAGACTAAATAGACGTAATATTGTTTGGGTTATTAAGCTTTAAAAAATATACTAAACTAATAATGAACATAAACTAATTAGCCAATGGCGAAAACCTTAAATTAAAATGGTGACTAGGGTGAAATATAAATCGAAAAGGGTTGATTGAGAGAAACCATGAAAGTTAACAAATGAAAAGGGTTTACCGAGATGAAACCATACAAAGCAACGAATGAAAAGGTTGACTGGACAAAACCATAGAAGTTAACAAATGAGAGGGGTTGACTGGGATGTAAGCATATGAGTGAACGAATAAAAAGTTTGATTGAGATGAAACCATAGAGTCAACGAATGAAAAGGTTGATCAGGAAGAAACCATATAAGTCAACGAATGAAAGAGGTTAACAAGACGAAACCATACGAGCCAAAGAATGAATAGGGTTGAGTGGGATGAAACCATATGAGTCAATGAATGAAAAAGGTTGATCAGGACGAAACCATGTGAGTCAACAAATGAAAAGGGTTAATCGAGATAAAACCATACGAGTCAACAAATAAAAAGTTTGACAGGGATAAAACCATACAAATCAACGAATGAAAAGGGTTGACTAAGACAAAACCATATGAGTCAACAAATGAAGGGTTGATAGGGACGAAGCCATACATGTCAACGAATAAAAGAGGTTGACCAGGATAAAACCATACAAGTCAATAAATCAAAGAGGTTGATCAGGATGAAACTATAAAGGTTAATGAATGAAAGGGGTTGACTGGGACGCAACCATACAAGCCAACGTATGAAAAGAGTTGACTAAGATAAAACTATGCAAGTTAATAAATGAGAAAGGTTGACTGGGATGAAACCATACAAGCCAACGAATAAAAAGGGTTGATTAAGATAAAACCATGCGAGTCAACAAATAAAGGGGTTGACCAGGATAAAACCATACAAATTAATGAATGAAGGGGTTGACCGAGATAAAAACATACAAGTCAATAAATGAAAAAGGTTGATCGGGATAAAACCATACGAGTCAATAAATAAAAGGGTTGACCGGGATGAAACTATACAAGTCAATGAATGAAAGAGGTTAAATAACATTGATACTCAATCAAGTTTAAAAAGGTGAAAAACTTACCTTTTAGATTTGAAAGAAAAAGTGTAAATACTGCTCTTCTCTAGCGTTACACTTAACTTTCTTACAAATTATTGAATACATATGCATATGATGAATTCCCATGATTCTTTTATACAACCTATGAATTTGGTCATTATTCATTATCTTTGATCCAGCCTATTTTGGATTTTGAAGGTATTTCTAGAAAATATTCTAAAAAATGCTTTTTTTGGCCAAGAAAGTCAGTGCCTAAATCTCAATTTAAAGGTATCCTCAGGAGATGGTATGGGCAAAATAAACCTACTCTGGTACTTGGGGTCGAAGGCATTTTCAGAAAATGTTGTGAATATTATTTTCTTTTGGTAAGGGGAGTAAATCTAATGATGCCTGAGTGTAGAGCTCTAGTGATTAGGTAAGGCGAATACGGCTGATAATGCTTGCATCTAAAGCTCCTTATAAAGAATTTATTTTCCTCTTATCAGAAATGTCCTTTAATCATAGCTTCCAAATTCCTTTTTCTTTGATGATACTCAACCACATTATCAATTGATTTTAATCCTTCCTAGAATGTCCAAAGAATTGAAATAATAATAAAACTCCCTATAATGTTTAACCTCAATCCAAAGTAATGCAAAAAAAGAAAACATTTTGTTATTTATTTCTAAAATGTCAATCATCATTTATCAGAAATATATGCACACGACAGAGGTGTGACAAAGGTATAAATAAAAATGATAAAGGTATGACTGAAAATGACAAAGGTATGAATAAAAGAGTGACAAAGGTATGAATAAAGATTTTAGTATGAACAACGTAAAGAACAAAATTAGGTATTATTTAGATTGTTGGAATCTCTCATTCAATTCTTCAAAAGTTTTGCTTGAATAGAACATTGCTCTTTTGTTAATCGATCTCTTAAAGATATCTTTGATTGCATTTTGCCTTCCTTTCTAGTCTTGAGTATTCAACAAGCTTCATCTCACGCATTGTTTTGCCTGAACTGCCCTTTTCAGGTTTTTAACTTGTGGTCTTCCTTTTTTAACACCTTTATTTTCTCTCTTTTTTCATTTTAATTATTTATTATTTTTTTTCATTTTTCTTTCTTTTTCATTTTTACTTTTTTTTGGGAATTGCTTTTTAGGTGTAATACTTATTTACACTATCGGCATTGACAAGATTGAGTAAAGTGTGCCCATCCATTTTTGCTAGAATTAAACCGCCACTAGAAAATGCTTTTTAAACCACATAGGGTCCTTACTAATTCAAAGCCTATTTACCGTGTGAATCTTTTCCGCTAGAAAGGATTGTCTTAGCTTTTAATACCAACTTCTAATTCAGTCCGTTATGATCCTTTTAGGTATTCAAAATTGACAAATGATATTAGTTTTCAAGAATTTTATCACTGTTGATTTTGTCACATTTGTATAGGAAGCAGCTTTAACCCTTTTGGTGAAATAATTTATAGCAACCCAAATAAAATGATGAACAGTCTGAAGCTATAGGAGAAATTAGTCTAATCACATCCATTCCCTATATTGAGAAGAACCACGGAGTAGTTATAACATGCAGTGATAATGGTCATACATGGATTTTATTTGCATAAACTTGGCACTTATGACATTTTCGGGCACACTACCCTCCTTGGTTATCTAAAAATAGCCTAATGTCATGATTCGTCTCGCCATTTGATGCTCATTAGCATGGATTCCATATATCCCCTAATGCACTTCTTTTGATATCTTCTGTGCTTTAGGAGTGTCCACGCATCTTAGCAATGTTTGATAATAATTTTCTCATAAAAAATCTCACATCAAGGATGAAGCTCATTGTTATCCTTCTTAATATCTTTTTGTCATTTTTAGAGTCATTATTTGAGTATTCTCTGTCTTTGAGGTATCTTTGATATATAATACCATAGACGGCCATTTGGTTCTACTTTAACATTATGACAAGGTGCAGGAGACCTGTACAAGCTCATCTAGATCGAGATTACTTTTTTTTTCTCATTCATCTTAAACATCAAGGTTAGGGTAGCAAGAGCATTTGCCATTTGATTTTTATTTCGAGGTAAATGAATGAAATCTACCTTCTCAAACTCTTGTAATAGTTCAAAAATCAATGTTTTATGTTGTGCCAACATTGAATCTCGAGTTTCTTGTTCCCTACATTGTTTATAGATAACTAAGGCTGAATCCCCATAGACCTTCAACACTCAAACATTCCTCTTAATGGCTACTTAAAGTCCCATAACGCATGCCTCATATTTTACCATGTTATTTGTATAATCAAAGTCTATCTTGGCTATGAAAGGATAATAATCTTCATAGTGATATATCAAAATTGCCCTAATTCCATGTCCTAAAGTGTTTGAGGCCCTATTGAAATACATTTTCCATGCCAATTCTTTTAATTGATCATCTTCTTCTTTAGCTGAAATATTCATCAAATTTTCATTAGAAAAATCAAAACCTAAAGGTTGATACTCATTAAGGGCATGACTTGCCAAGAATTCAGTAATGGCACTTCCTTTGATAGCTTTTTGGCTAACATAAACTATATCATATTCTAACAATAAGACTAGCCATTTTGCTATCCTTCCAAATAAGGCTGGGGCTTTAGAAAGATACTTGGTGGAACTATTTTTGTGATCAACCAAGTAGTATGATATAGCATGTACTATTAGAGCCTTTTTGTAGTCCAAACTAAGGCACAACATATTTTCTGTATTTGAGAATACTTTACCTCATACTCCAGAAATTTCTTATAGAGGTAATAAATTGCCCTTTCTTTCTTACTGGTTTCAGCATGTTGCCATAATACACATCCTATTAACCTCTTGAACACTATGAGGTACAATATAAGGGGATGACTTGGTAAACATAAAATGAATTAAATACACCATATTATTCAAAATATTAATTTACAAAGTACGATAAAGATAAAAATTCAAAATCCAAAATAAATCTTTAACAAAAAAATTCATGAGTAAAATACTCACGATACAATGTGAAATTCAAAAATGAGTGCAAAATAGCCAATTTGATACCTCGTGGTAAAAAATTCCAATATGAATTTTTCTTTGAATATTTATGATTTTTTAGAGTGCATATCAGCATAAATACCATACTGGTATCGGTAAAAATATAAGATTATCAACTTCCCAAATTTAATGAAAAATTTTTGAAAAATTTCTAAAAGTGGGAAATCTGAAAGTGATAACATATTTTGAAAATGGATTTTCAAAATTTGACAAGAAAATGTTAAAAAATAATTTTTCTTCTCGAATATTCATATTGTATATCCATAATTAGAGATAAAAATAGGACTTTTTCTATCACGTGAACATATGACCATTTAAATAGGAGTAAAATGACCTTGAAAATGTCTGGTTTTTCTGAAAAATATCATTCCCAAAAAGGGTGGCTATTAAGCTCTCAATCTTGGATATTGAAGATTATTAGAAAAGGGACTTGAACAAAATTAGGTGTTTACAAAGGTCTGACCTAAATCGTATATAGTGAACTATACTAAACTTCCAATCAAAGTCGTGCTAGATTTTAAGTTTTGCCAAAATTAGGGACACATGGAAGGACAAAGCCATCTTTTTCTCTTTATTTTCATACTTTTATTTATTTGGATAATTTTAATATTTTATTTGAATAATTTATGATTTTCATTACTTTGAAATTTATTTATTTCATTAATTTTGAATAATTTGTAATTTTCATTGTTTCAAAATTTTATTCAAATTTAATACCTCTTAAAGATACTAACCTATTTTCCTTTTTTTTTATGCATTCTTCTTTCCTCATGTGCACATAGGGGTGTTTGCTCTAAAAAGGATTTTGGCTTAGATCAATTTTCATCTAACTTTATGGCTGAACCAGTACACGCAATGATTATTTCCAAGGAATTTGAATGAGGCTCAAAAACAATATGATCAAGTTAGGACTTTCCTTGGATATAATCCTTACATGATCAATGATGTGAATATGTAGTTTGTCACAAAGTTAATGAAAAATTTTGAAGTTTAGAATCTTCTGTTAAAGTAAGCATCCCTGTAAATGCATCCATATACTCATACCATTGCATACATATACCTATGCATATACACACATATGTACATACATGCATGATTATTAATTTCACTAGTTCATAAATAAAATTTAAATAACTTAAAAAAATTTAGGAATTTTATTAAGGTTCTGACATTGTAAATCCAGAGAGATCAACCGAACAACTACCCACTCATCGATACTAGATTCAGAACAAGCAGAATGGTTGAAGACCACTTAGAAAGATTGGAAAAATTAGAAAAAAGTCATCGACAGGCCTAAGAGGCCATGCTAAAAAGGTAAAAAGAGTTACAAGCTCAGATTAAAAGGATGATAGATTTACTAATGGCAGCGGAGCCAATTCACTAATAACCAAAGATATATTGATCCTTCTGTCGAGGAATAGGGGAGTACCAATTAAGGAGCAAACAACTAATGTTGAAAATGCCTAGTTAGCCAATACCCAAAATGTGCAACAACATGTCCCTACAGCTAATCTACCAGTAATCATCATTAACCTTGATGCCCTTTCATAAGGGGTGGGTGCAAGAACTACAGTTGCTAAAAAAGAATCAGTAGGCCTTAGTATTGATGAAGAGGAAAAGCAAAAATAGAAGGGTAAAGAGAAGGTTGAAGTAGAGATTGAAAAAAGGGAAGCTCCTGGAGAGTAGGTTAAAAGCTATTGAATAGGCTGAACTATATAGTAATGTGGATGTTAAGGACCTAAGTTTAGTACTAGATTTAGTTCTCCCAATAAAATTTAAAATGCCTAAGCTCGAAAAGCATAAGGGCACCACTTTCCCTGAGGCACATATCAAAATATTCATTAGGAAGATGGCTGGCTATGCCCAACATGTCAAGCTTCTAATTCATTGTTTTCAAAAAAGCTTACCTGGATCTGTGCTGAGGAGCACAATGATCTAAATCGCACTCAAATTCAATGCTGGACTGACTTGGCCAATGCATTTCTTCAGCAACATAAAATATGGCTAAATAGGTGCCCTATAGATCGACTCTCTAGAATATAGAAAAAAAGTTCAACATAATCTTTTAAAAAGGATTCAGAAAGATAGAGAGACATAACCTCTCAGGTTTAGTCTCTTTCGACTGAGAAAAAAGCCACAATAATATTCATGAACACCTTGCATTCCCTTACTATGATAAATTGGTAGGGAATATGACTAAGAATTTTACTGATCTTATTGTTTCTAGAGAGATTATTGAGATGGCTGTAAATGCCAAAAAATCATGATTGGGGAGTCCTCTATTAGAAAAAAGCCAGGGCTAGGAAAGAAGAAAGAATATGATCTATTTGTTAACTATGCTAATCAGTCGTACCATCAAAGACATTGTCTCTATTACCAAAACCAAAGATAGCAAACCCAAAATACTTACTAGCTTAACATACCTTGAGCTCCCATTCCAACTCACCTCAAAGTACAATTTTAAACCCTCCTTCACAAAATTAATCAAGACCTAATGTCAATCCAACAGCCCAAAGAGCTAACCAACCTCAACCCCATTATGATCCTCTTCTTTACTCTTGTAAGGAAATGTTTGATAAGCTTTTTGAGGCAGGATTGGTGGCTTCTATTTTTTCCAAACTAAATGAGGATAATTACCCTAGCTGGTATAACCCAAATCTACATTGTGAGTATTGATTATTGAAGAAAAGCGACGAGAGAAGTCAAAGGTCTAAGAAGTTAGAACTCTAATGGAAAAAGTATGGGAAATTTTGACTGAAAGTGGGATCATTGGTCAGAATCATGGAAGCATCAAAAGTCAATCTAATCCTAGTGCTACCTCTAGCAAATTCCATAAGACGTTAAGACACACTTTGCAAAATTGCCTAACTTTTTAGCCATAATGCAAAAAATGATGAACAATGGTGAAATTATGTTCTTTGAAGAAGCCAGACTAGAGAAGGAAAAATTAGTTAACATGGTCGGTAAAGAATCATCGAAACCACCCTATGGCATCGATCGCCCTTTTATCATTCATTGCAACTAGCCAAAGTCTACACCTTTTAAGACCAAAGTTACTCTAAGACTCATTATCAAAGCACTAACTCCATTTTTATATCAAAATAACAAACATTTATCATAGAAATATGATGGTAGTGTGAAATCTCTAAAGGCTATTACAAGCCAATTGGCTACTATCAACATTATCAGAGTAAGACATGCGATGTTTAGAGGTCGCATCTACGATCCAAAAAGTAGTAAAACTACTTTCAAAACCTAATCAAAGGGAAGAACATATGGAAAAGTGGCAGTTACTGAATATATCTTAGTAAAAATGCAAGAATTGATTAAGGAAAAAGAGGAGGCCGAATTCTTTAAGTTTATTAAACATACTGAGTATAGTATAGTGGAATAATTGGAACAACAACCAACAAAGATTTCTCTATTAGCCCTATTGCTTAGCTAAGAAGCACATCAGAATGCATTGTTGAAAGTGCTTAACTAGGCTTATGTTTCTCAAGACATCTCCATAAATAAATTGGATTGGCTGGTAAATAACATTGTTGCTGACAATTTTATCTCATTTAGTGATGATGAAATCCCATCGAGGGGTAACACTTCAATAAAAGCTCTTTGCATCATAACTCACTATAAAGTGTCTATATTGCCTAAAGTCCTCATTAACAATGGATCAGCCTTGAAAATACTGCCATTAATCATTTTTTCTCATTTGCCAATCGATGCCAGCCAAATCAAGCATAGCCATATAGTCATTAAGGCATTTGATGGGACAAAGAGAGAAATCAAAGTGACTATTTTGATCACTTTAAATATTAGCCATACTCATATGAGATTGAGTTTCATATGATAGACATTGTCCTAGCATATAATTGTTTACTAAGGTAACCATGGATTCATTCTACTGGGGTTGTGCCATCATCTTTAGATTAAAAAATAAAATTCATTGTTGATAAAAAGTTAGTTAACGTATCCAAGGAAGAAGACATTATGGCCATCACTTTTATCAAAGCCTCTTAAGTTAAAGCAAATGTTAAAGTTGAAGTGTGCTCCTTTAGATCCTTTAAAATTATCATTGCCACCTTTATTGTGAGAGGATCTGTAATCCCAAAACCCAAACTTTCAAAAAACACCTATATTGGTCTTAAGCTTATAGTCTGGAAAAAAGCTTGAGCTGAAAGGGGGCTTGGGAAAAATTTGTAAGAGATTAGTCGGTCCATCAATACCATTTGCAAAAAAGCGAAGCATATATTGGGCTTTAAGCCAAAGTGCAATGGAAAAAAATTTAAGAATAGATCTTGAGGGAGAAAGCTGGCCCAAACTATCAATCAATAATTAAGCCCAAAATTAACCCTCAAACCTTTATTAGATGAAATTTTCTATCATGGAGGGGTTGTTAATCCAAAAACTGAAGAAAGAGAAATCAATGGTGTCATTATAGTGATTAATGAAGCTTTTGACAAGTATCAGGTGGCCGTTATTGGAGAAGACAACAAAGAATTGAATGATGGTCATGGGATCCATCTTCGCCTTCCTGGATACATCCCGAAGAATTATACTTATACTAAGAGAACTGTATTGTTTAGGCAAATTTCAAAGTAATTCCAGAAACTTATTTTGTCATATAAATTTTTTTTTTGTAAAAACTTAAAATGTCTATTATCATTTACGAAAATGAAATGCATATGACATTTTTGTCTATGAACAATTTCCTTTATACCAAAATTTTTTTTCTTTTCACATACACAAACATAAATCATGTCATATATTTGTTTGCCCATTTTTTCCTTTCTCTCTTTTTATTACCTTTATAGATTTCCCATTCAAAGAGAAGTGGATGATCCTAGTCATGTTTTAAAGGTTGATTTTGAACAGCCTATTTGCTTGAATAAGGTTGATTTTGAAGAAGATGATAGTCACACTTCATCGCCTGATTTGGTAAAATAAATCAAGAAAAGGATGAATGAATAATGCCCTATGAAGAATCCATAGAGTTGATAAATTTAGGGGATGATAAGATGATAGAAAAGAAATCAGAATAGAGATCACTCTCATGCTTGCTATCGAAGAAGAATTAATAAGTTTGCTTCAAGAATTTTGAGATGTTTTCACATGATCCTATGAAGACATGCTAAGATTTGACATGGAAATAGTGGTCCATAAATTACTCTAAATCCAGAATGTAAACCAATTCAATAGAAGTTAAGGAAAGTGAAACCAAAAATGCTTCTGAAAAGAAAAGAAGATGTAAGGAAATGATTCGAGGATGAATTTCTCAAGGTGGCAAAATACCCAAAATAGGTTGCAAATATTGTCTCGGTTCCCAAAATGGATGGTAAAGGCAAAATGTGTGTGGACGAAATTGAGCAAGTCTAAAGGATAATTTTTTTTCTTCCCTACATAGATACTTTAGTTAATACTGCACAGAATTATCTATTTTCTTTCATGGATAGATTTTTAAGGTATAACTAGATAAAAATGGCAATAGAAGACAATTGAAAAAAAACCATATTTGTCATAATTTAAGGAAATTTTTCTTATAAAGTGATGCTATTTGGACTGAAGAATGTTAGAGCAACTTATCAGAGGGCAATGTCACTCTATTCCATTATATGATAGACAAAGAAATAGAGGCTTATATGGATAATATGATTTCCAAGTCATCCCAAGAGGAGGGATACATTACGGATTTACAAAAGTTGTTCAAAAGACTAAGAAAATACTAGATGAAATTGAATTCGGCAAAATGTACTTTTAGCGTAAGATCAGAGAGATTATTAGGCTTCATTGTGAGTGTAAAAGGGATTAAAGCTGATGTAGATAAGATTAAAGCCATACATGAATTACCATCCTCATGTTTACAAAAAAAGGTGTGAAGTTTCCTGAGGAGGTTGAATTACATTACTAGATTCATATCCCAATTCATAGACAAGTGCAATCCGATAGTTTAGCTTTTGCGAAAACAAAACCCTGGTGAATGGAATGAAATATGCCAAAAAACATTTGAGAAAGTTAAAAACTATTTTTGTAATCTGCCAATATTGGTACCATTTACATCGGGATAACCTCGATTCTATACTTATTAGTATTTGAAAAGTTTATGGTTGTGTGTTAGGATAGTAGGATAAGATAGGAAAGAGTAAGCGATTTATTTCCTCAACAAAAAGTTCCTTGACTATATGGTAAATTATTCTCAAATAGAAAAGAACGTAGTCCCTAGTTTAGGCTATAAAAAGGCTCTAACATTTCATGTTGTATCATACCACCTCGCTAATCACCAAAATGGGCCAGATCAAGCATCTATTCAAAACATGACTTTATCAAGAGATTGCTAGATAGCAAGTCTTGCTGTCAGAATATGATATGGTTTATGTGAGTAAGCAATTAAAGGAAGTGCTATTGCCAAATTCCTAGCAAACTGAGCATTCGATGATTATCAGCCATTGAATTTTGACATTCCTAATAAGGATTTAATTAATATTTTAGTAGAAGAGGAAGATGAGTCATCAGAAAAATCAACATGGAAGATGTATTTCAATGGAATGTCAAATGCTTTATGCAATGGAATCAAGGTGATGTTGATATCTCCAAAAGGGAACTATTACCCTTTCACTGCTTGATTGGACTTTGACTATACAAATAAAGTAGCAAAATATAAAGCATGTGTTATGGAACTCTAAGCAGCTGTAGAAAGCTTAATTATTGAATGTCTATGGAGACTCAGCCTTGATGATTTTTCAATTGTTTAGAGAATAGGAAACTTGAGATTCGAGGATGCAATTATATAGAAGGTTGATTTTAGAATTGTTTGAAAAATTCAAGGAGATCGAATTCATTCATTTATCCTACGATAATAGTCCAATGATAAATCCTCTAGCTACCCTGCCCTTGATGTTTAAAGTAAATGAAGGGAAAGAGGTAATGCCAATTCAGATGAGGAAATACGAGTACCCTATGTACTATTGCAATGTCAAAATAAAAGTATTACCTTTCATGGTATCACAACATCAAAAGATATCTCAAGGATAAAGTATAGTCAAACAATGCATTTGAAACTAAATGCATTGATATTGGACCTTTCTTTATATAGGGCATGGATGTTATTAGACTGATTACCTCTGTAGCTTTGAATTGTCATTGCTTCATCTTAATGGCTATAGATTACTTTACCAAATGCATCAAAGCAGCCTCTTATACAAATGTGAGAAGGTCAGAAGTGAAAAAATTCTTGAGGACAAACATCATTTGTCAATTCGGGATCCCTCAAAGAATTATAACAGATAATGCCTCTAATTTGAATAATAAATTGATTGTAGAGATGTGTACCCAGCTCAAAATTTCATCATCATAGTTTGGTGACATACTATTTAAAGATGGACGGAGATATGGAGGTAGCTAATAAAAATATTAAGAGAATTATAGGGAAAATGGTAGAGACCTACAAGAATTAACTTGAGAAGCTTTCTTTCATTCTCTTGGCATATAATATTTCAGTCCAAACTTTAACTATGACAACATCCTATTCATTAGTTTATGGCACAAAGGCTGTTTTATTGATTGAAGTTGAGATATCTTCATTTCGGGTTGTAATGAAAACCAAGCTAGAGGAAGTGAATAGGTCTAAGATTGTTATGAGTAGCTAAATTTTATTAAAGAAAAAAGGCTCAAAGCTATTCAACATGGGCAGACATGCCAGAAAAGTAAGATGAGAGCACATGGTAAGAAAATTCATCCAAGGAAATTCCATAAGGGAGAATTGGCACTGAGAAAAATTCTGCCTGAATAGAAAGATCCTCAAGGCAAATGGGCACCTAATTGGGAAGGGCCTTATACAGTCTAGAGGATATTTTTGAAAAGGGCATTGCTATTGGCAAATATGGATGGAGGCACTCTACTAAATCCTGCCAATTCGAATAATGTAAAAAAGTATTATGCCTAAAAAAAGGGATGAAAACCCAAAAGGGTGTCTATTTTAAAAATTACATGAAAACCCAAAACGGATGTCCAATCAAAGGTAGTATAAGAGGGACGCTTTAAGCTAAAAACCTAAAATGGTAGCTCAAGCATTCGAAAGAAATGGCCAAAGCATAATTTACCTGAAGACTAAGTTCGAAAAAAGGCATAATATAATCAAAAGCATTTTCAAGAGATAGATTTTTGCAGAAGTAAACATTCTATTTGATAACTCTATAAAATAAAGTTATTTAGTCTCATTATTCATATTAAATTAGCTATATCTTAGAGATTTTTATTTAAATTTTATTTATAGTACTATTATTCTATTTAAATTTTTTATAGTTTTTAATTTAATATTATTTATTTTCCTTATATTTAAAGTACTTAGTTATTTAAATATTTTTTGTATTTTTTAGGTCAAAACCAAAAGGAGTTTACAAAAGTACAACAACTTAATCAAGAAGTAAAGTGGACTTAATCAAGGAAAGTGATTAAGTTTGGCAATTTCTAAAAATAAATATGTTTAAGCTACTTTGAGACCAAGTTTTTAGCTTCAAGGTTTTGCCTATAAATAGGAATCTTAGGACTAGACTTAAGGACATCACAAAAATCCTAAATATTCTATAATTTTATTTTTTTCTCTAGTTTTTTGAAGAGAAGAGAAGCCAACATAATATTCAAGAAGCTAGAGAGAATTTGGAGAAGCTTGAAGATCAAAGATCTAGTCGGTCTTAGTTTTCACTTTCTCCTTACTCTTTTTATTTTTCTTGTATTATTTATGATGGTGAAACTCCTTGGTTTTATATTTTATATATTTATTATGAAC
>JBBYHL010441695.1:0-57849 GCA_038381835.1 Adansonia madagascariensis
AGCATTGTATCGATACATGAGAACCATGTATCGATACATTCAAGTAAAATTATGAATTTTCTTATATCTTTTATCCCTGCACACCTTGAACTACGTCATTTGATGCCACATCTTTGCATTTAGCTTTGATATGATCCCTAGGCCTTCTTAATATCCTCAAAATACTTTTTCGCTACCCCCTCTTACATCTATGCTCCTGATTACTAAAAATTAGCCTGAACAAAGTAAGTTGTCTACACTAATGGAAAAAATCCAAGTCCTTTCCTAGAAGTTCCAACATGATTAGTTTTCTTTTTCAAGACTTGAAGAAGTTTAATTAATCTTTATGTCTTTTCTTTGCTTGGCTTTTCTGTCCCATGAACTAGTTTTGCAACATCCCCTTATTTATATCCATATTGGGAAGTAATTATAAGCATTAGGATCAAAACCTTTAACTTGATAAGAAAGAAGATCTTAATGCTCGACAAAAGGTTCTTTTAACAGCTTAACAATTTAGGCCAGGTATAATTGGACACCTATAAAAATTGGCACTTTAAGTTACAAAACTCAAACTACCAATTTTACGATCTACCTATACCAGAGTTCACTAAAAGGGTCTTGGAGTTGATTACAAGTGGGGAAGGATTAGCACCCTTATGATCCTTAAAATTGGTACTATCTGACGTAGGTTATCTCAATTTTGGATTTTATCAATTTTTAAATAGCCATTATTCATGTCTAATCCCTTTTTCATCATGCATTTTTTTGAAACAAAATGTTCAGGCTTTTAAATAAATTTAAGCTCCTCTATGTAACCAAGAAGATGGAGAAACATAGAGTTTTTTTGGTAAAATGATTTTTGAGTTTTAATTTGAAAAGGATATTTCATGTCGAGCACTAAAAGGATATGGTGCCAAACATTACCATGATATTTTAAGAAAATTTAATTTTGTCAAAACATGAATACAAAATTATCCTTAAAAAAACATGTTAATAAGACATAAAGAAATTTAGTAAACATTGAGTTAAACTAAAATACACAAAGCAAAAAAAAAGGGACAGTTAGGTTGTACCTCGTAGTTATCCTTGGTTATCTAGGAATAGCCAAAATAATAACTTTAAGGCATGTTTAGGCACATTGATAGCTTAAGGCATGAAAGAAGATTTTGTTTAAAAATCTAAGAAGACCTAAGAGAGAGAAAATTTAGAGTTTTGTTGAAGTTTTGAAAAATCAGGTTTAAAAAATCCATGTGGATGAAAAACTAGGTAATTTTGAAAAAAAATTAGGTATTTTTCATAAAATGCTGGATTTTGAATTAAAACTGATAATTTAAATAAAAAGATTCAATTGGTTTTTGTTAGAGTGTTTGGGCTTGATTTGAGCCTAGTGGGACATATACTTGACTCAAAGAATTATTGTGGAGAGCCAAACTCATCTTGAGGCATTCGAATGCTTTGAGAAGGCAATTCAAGAAAATTGCTTGATTTTGCTTTGTGCTAAAAACATGGATAACTTCATGTTATCTGCCTTTTCAAATTTATTTTGGGCATATTCGAAGGTTTTTAGTGGAAAATAAGATACTATTAGAAAGGTAGCTCCATAGGAATTAATACAAAAACACTAGAAAAATCCCAAAAATCATTTTCGAAGGGAAAATAATTTTTAAAGTCAAACTTTATTAAACATTAAAAATAGGGGAAAGGGGATAGGTGCTGCAAACTTTGAAAAAATGTATCACTCATTCAGAATCTTTGGATCACAAACATACCTTTCAAGAAAAGGAATTTTATATAAATTTCATTAACAATATTAAATTCAAAAAAATCAGTTGATAAGCCAACAAAGGCCTATAATGTAGTTTGATTGCTAGTCCCTAAGGTTTCGAATGGCGTATATTTGAAAAATCATAAGCCTTCATCCAAGCTTATTAGAAGACAAACAAGATACCGTTGGAAAGGTACTCGATGCCCTTTTAGGGAAAATATCAAAAAAACCAACTAAAATAATTTGAGGCTCAAAAATAATTTTTTAAGTGGGGTACACTCTATTCCCAATGCTAAAGCAAGACTACTTTTTGTTTTTTAATCTTCCTAGGCTCGTATTAGGGCCTCGACCATGTGAATGTCTGTCACTGAGGGTCTAAGTTAGTGGAATCATGGATTCAAAGTCACGAGTGTAGACACCTAATGTCGTCTGGGCCCTTTTTTAGTATTCCTAATTATCTGAGATCAAGAACATAGCTGTCAACCCAATAGAGGTTGACTTCTACCAAGTGGACTTCATACTTTCGAGGCTAATTTAGTCATCCCTAAATGGCCGCATTGGCATATGATAGAAAAGTGCCATTTTGAAAATTAATCTAAGAAAGAATGAATATTCAAGAGAAATTTTTTTTTAAAATATGCTCTTGTCAAATTTTAAAAATCATTTCTATAGATAATGTCACGGTCACATTTCTCATTTTTAGGCATTTTTTGAGATTTTTCGTAAAACTTGAAAAGTTGATTGTCGTAAATTTTTACTGACACCGATGTAATATTTAGCTGATATGCATTCCGAAAGATCAAAACTATTCAAGAAAAATTATATATTGGCATTTTATATCATGACATTTCAAGCTGTTTAATTTATTCAATAAAGTTGAATTTTTCACCGTACTGCGAGTATTATACTTATGAATTTTTCCTTGCTAAATTTATTCCAAGTTTCGGATTTTCATCCTTTTCTTTTCTAATAATCAATATTTTGAATAATGAATGGAATTCAATTCCTTTTTTATAAGTGTGAACATATTCATTCAAATTTTCTCAGTTCTAAAATACAAGCTTTTCTTTATTTGTAAAATTTTTGGTAGAATTTCTCAGTTTTGAACTATGAAATTCTTTAAATATTCTCATTAAATTACCATAAAATTAGTTTTGAAAAATTCAAATCCATTTTATGGATTTTTCTTGTTTCCAAGTTATGGGGTTTTCTACTCCGTAAAATTTTCAACGGTATTTTTCTTAGTTTATTATTTTTAAAATTCTTTAAATATTTTTATTAAATATGTATTAATTCAGCCTTTGAAATTTCAATTTATTTGATAAGTTTCTCATTTTTAAAAATATTAATTTCCCTTTGTAAAGTTTTTTTCTTAAAATTTCATGAGTTTAGTTTTAATCATCCAGTTAGATGATTTTATCTTGATCATTATTGAATAGGTTTTGATATAAAAAATGTTATGTATATATCTAATGCTAATTACAACTTCCTATAAATTCATTAATTAAGAATCAAATCAAAACTTCAAAAAAAAAGAAAAAAAAAAGATGATTTTAGCCAAATATTGGTAGATTCGAATAAGAGGAGAAAGCTTTAAAAAAATTTGGTTTTTGTTGGGAAAAAAAACAAGAAAAGCACTACAAATATCTTTGTTTTTCAAAATTTCTAAAGCTTTTAAGATAGATTTTCTTCTAAAACCTTTGATTTTTATTTATTTCAATTATTTTTCTTCCTTTTAGTGAGCTTATCGATGACTGGAGCTCCTGGGTTTGGTTCTATGTTAATGGCTATGATCATTTCTTCTTGTTTTAGTTGTTATATTTGAATTTTATTTAAAATAGTTTGATTTTTTTCATTATGCTACATGTTTGTGATGAAATAATGTTTTGATATTATCTATATGATGTTATGGTCTATTTTTTTTGCTACTTTCATAGTGATTTTGATGGGATATGTTAATATATTCTTTATGATCTGTTGGTTTTTAACATATTTAAGCTTGATGATGCAAGTTTATTTTGATATCATGATTTGTGTTGAGAAAAAATATTTATTTTGGCTTTTTCATGATGGTAGAATATGATGATGTTGCTTAGTTAAGTTTTCACATTTGATTTAATTGGGTTTTGGATTATATTGTCTTGTTTAAAAGTTGTATGAGCTTAAAATATTTTTCTAAAAATTTTTAAGGCCATGGATTGGTAGATCCATATTGGCTGAACCTTTTGAGTATGATTAGTTAATGTTTTTTTTATATTTTTGGTATTATTTAGTAATTTTGTAACATGTAGAGACTTACTGCAATGCAAAAAATGGTCCCAAGGCCAAATGTAAGTGTCAAATCTCTCTTGTGAATTTTGATTTGATTATTGTGTCAATTTAAATGTATTTAATGCTTAATCTTGTGTGTTATTTCATTTAGGGATCAGTATGAAAAGTTAAGAAACTTTAGGGATCATTTAGCTAATTCTTGCATTTTATAGTTAAAATGGCCTTTTCTCATATAAAACCACCCATTTAGAATTTTAGGACATTTGATAATTTTAGAGTATTTCTAGCATTCCTTTGGTTCTTTGAAAGGTGTAGAAAATAGTAAAACATATTGTATTCCTTTGGTCCTCCATTAGGGTATGAAATGTTATTTTATAAAATTTAAGGCCTTAATTGTAAATTTTGCATTTTAGGTCACCTTTAAATCCATATTACCTATTTAGGGTAAAAATCATCATTTTTTACCTTCATCGAGTCCTTTAGGGTAGCCAAGATGCTTACACGACGAAGCTAGTCCCCAAAGGCATTTTGATTTTTTCTTAGAATTGAGCCCTAAGTAGTCACCGAGATGCTTTTATGCCAAAAGTCTACATTTAGGATAGGTTTACTTTTTGATAATTTTTTTCGTGTCCTTTAGGGCACTGAGATACTTTCACATCAAAAGTATACCTTAAGGACATTTTAGTAATTTTTTTAGAGAAAGTCCTAGGTAGTCATCGGGATGCTTTTATGCCAAAGGTGTGCATTTAAGATAGGTTCATAGTTTTTATAATGACATCATGTCCTTTAGGGTACATGGATATTTTCACGTCAAATGTATAGTTTAGGGGCTTTTTATTAATTTAATATAAAACTGAGTCCTTTAAAGTCACTAGGATGCTTTCATGATGAAAGTGCACTTCAACCAAATATGGATCCTTAGAGTCAAGTTTAGTACTTTTCATTTCAATCAAGTTTAGGGTAATGTTTGTATACATAAATCAAAATTTTTGAAAAATTAACCCAATATCTCCTAGTTAAAGTAATACATGAGATTTCTCCTAGAATATGAGAGGCGTTTTAAGGACTATTTTAGTAACGAGATATCCATTTCAAAGTGAAAATCGAGATTTATGTAAATTTGAAAAATAAAACCTTTCACATTCCTTCAACCCTTAAGCGAGGTGTAAAAGATATTTTGATTTTTAAAACTTTTTGTGTTTCTCCAATTTTCTGGTAGGGTACAAAAGATAATGACAAAAACTTTCATGTTTCACAAGTTCTTCGGTGGGGTACGTAAAAGATTTTGATTTTCAAAAAACTCAAAAACCTGATTTTCCTAATGTGGAATAATAAATTATTTTCATAAAAATTATTTTGGGAGTTATAATTAAATGCCTTATGTTAAAACCAAAAAAAAGTTAAAATTCATGTTAACATGTAATTAACAAGGTGTCGATTTTCGAGCATCACGAGAAGGTTGATCGTTGTGATCATAACTAACTCCCAGACCCTTTTATATTATCTCTAGTATAATTATGGATTTTGGAGTTAGTATTCTAGGGTTTCATAATCCTTGAAATACAAACTTTGGTAGGTGGCCAATCTCACCTAGCTCAAACAGATGGTGGCTACTCCAAATAAATAGTAGTTTCTAATAACTCTATAAAATAGAGTTATTTAGTCTCATTATTCATATTAAATTAGCTATCTCTTAGAGATTTTATTTAAATTTTATTTATAGTAGTATTGTTTTAATTAAATTTTATTGATTTTTGGTAGTTTTCAATTTAGTATTTTTACTTTCCTCATATTTTAATTACTTAGTTATTTAAATAATTTCCATATTTTTTAGATCAAAACCCAAAGAAGTTTCCAAAAGTATAATAACTTAATCAAGAAGTAAAGTGGACTCAATCAAGCAAAGTGATTAAGTTTGGTAATTTCTAAAAAATATGTTTAAGCTACTTAGAGACTAAGATTTTACCTTCAGGGTTTCACCTATAAATAGGACTCTTAGGATTAGACTTGGGGACATCATAGATATTCTACAGTTTTATTTTTCTCTAGTTTTCTAAAGAAGAGAGTAGCCACCATAATATTTAAAAGCTAAAGAGATTTTAAAAAAGCTTAAAGATCAAAGATCTTGCCAATCTTAGTTTTCTCTTTCTCTTTACTCTTTTATCTTTCTTGTAATATGTGGGATGGTGAAACTCCTTGGTTTTATATTTTATATATTTATTAATTTATTTTTCTAGGGTTATAATGGAACTCAACGTGTAATTTAGATTTTTTTCTTAAATTAATGATATTTGAGTTGTTTGTTTAATCTTGATCTTAATGATTCTAATTGCTTGATCACCAATTAGATTGATTTAATAACCTTAATGAACTTGGAAAAAGGAATTTGATATTTATACCTGGATTGAATAGCATACATGTCATATTCATTTATTAGGATGAATTGATCTACACATTAGATAGGAATATACCAGCATGCCATATGTAACTAAATTAGAGTCTAAGCTTAATGAGTTTCTTTTAATTCAGTTTGCATAGGATTATAGTAAATTGATTAAGAGAGATATTTTTATAAGACCATCGAATGATACTTATAAATAAATTAGAACTCTTTAACAACTCATTATCATTAGTCATGTTAAGAAAGTAGGGTTTTATTTAAATAATGTATTGAGAGAAATTGTAATCCTAGGCTCTTATTATTATTATTATTATTATTATTATTATTATTATTATTATTGTTATTATTATTATCAGTCGTAATTTATAATTTTTAATCATATGTGAATAAGATTAAATTGTTTTAATTTTAGTACTTAACAAATTTAGTATTAATTCCTCATGCGATTAACACTCCACTTTATCACTATATTACTTATTGCGATACGTGCACTTGCATGGTTAATTCTGATACTAGTTTCGTAATGATTGTTTGGGGTTAAGTCCAATGAACGATTTATTTTGACTACCCAGTCCCCAAAAATAAGAAAATATTAATAATGACATGGCCCCATAGAAATAAAGAATATAAAATGTGATTTATCAATAAATGTAGGAACGAGGACCATTTAAGTCAAGCTTTGTCAAGATTTGTATCCGAGCTACATTATAATAGCTTGGCGACTCTCTTAAGGATATCTTGCTAGCGAGCTAAGCCTAAAATTAATTATATGTTAACCAAATTTTAATTAATTCATTTTCAATTGATGTTTAATTTTAAATTCTCGTTAAATTTTTTCATTATATTAATATTTATTTTGCACTGATCCTTTTGTATTTTTTTATCTTTTGATGATTTGGATAGTAGGTTTTATTTTCAATGTCGTGTCATAAAAAGTTATGTTTGTCCGTTTGCACACACTATGCACATGTGCAGTAGTTTTTCCTCATTGATATGGAAAGGGCATAGGAAGGGGTGAAGTGGCTTTGCTTTCTAAAGTGTTAGCCTCTATCTGGGCCAACAAAAAGCCTATCATGTGTAGATAGGGGACGATGTTTCTTCAACCACACTTAGTTGAAAAAAAAAAGAAAAAATGTAAAAAAAAAAGAATTTAACTTATTTCAAAAGCTTTCAAGGTAGTTTCTTCATGAAAATTCATGTTGTTTATTTCATCTTCTATTTTTATTCATTTCATTTTCATCTTCTTGAATTCTTGATGGTAGTTCCATGATCCTTACTTATTAAGGTGATTACGCTTAAGCTATGGCAAATTTCATGCTTTAAAAGCTAAGCTTGCAACCATGACCAGTCTTTTTTGTTGTTGTTGTTTAAATTTCATTAAAATCATATTTTCAAAGTTTAAATGCTTTAAATCATGTTCATATCATTTAAAATAAATTTTAACATTGATAGACTTCATGTATCATTCATGGTCATATTTAGCATTTTTATTTTTTTTATTTTCACATCTAGCTTGTGACTTTTCTTAAATATTCAAATCTTGAGAATTTTGTTTTATGTTGAGCTTAGAGTATTCTGGGATGATCTTAACAAGCATTCAGGTCTAGTTTCATCAAAAGTGAATTTTTAGGGGTCATTTTGTTAAATAGTTGAAATTTTGGAAGTTAAACTTTTTTTTTAAATTTTTTTAGGCCATTTAGGTATTGTTTTGGTTCATGCCAGCATTGGCAGGGCTATTTCATAATTTTTCCATTTTTTTCAAACCCATTTATTGGTGTTTCCTAGCTTGGTTGAAACTTATAGGGATCAAAAATGTAATTTTCATTTTTAGGCTATTTAAGGGTATTTTTTATTTGGTCAAATCCTTAAGGACCATTTTATAATTTTTTTAAATTTTTTAAATTTATTTAGAGGTATCCACATGATTAAGTCAATTAGATAGTGGCTAGAAAATAGAAATTTTCAATTTTCAGCCATTTTGAGGGCATTTAACAATTTAAAAAAAATTTAAGGACTTAGCTACAAATGTCATAAAATTGTTTTAAGGCCATCGGTGCTTAGCCGAATGGTCCTAGAATCTTTAGGTAAATTTCTCATGTATTTTGGATTTTTTATGTGTGTTATGCATTTTAAATTATTTAGGGATCAATTTATAGTTTTAGGAAAGTTTAGGGACCATTAGGGAAATCTAGCATTTTTGGTCAAAATGATCATCTCTAGCATGAAATCATTCACTCAAAGTATTTTAAATATTTTTAGGATTCTATTGCTCTTTCGGTGGGGTGCTAAAAATATTAAAACCTTTCGTATTTGTTCGGTTCACCATTAGGGTGCGAAATGCAATTTTTAAAAATTTAAGGACTTAATGGCATTTTTGCATGTTAGGTTATTTTAAAATTTAAATTACCAATTTAAGGTATTTTGGGCCAAAAAAACATTTTTAGCATTTTTAATCAATTTAGGACCAATATTTAATTTTAAGAAATTTAGGAACCTACTAGCAATTCTTGTACTTTAGGTCATTTTTGTCATCTAAGTTATCCATTTAGAGTAAAAATCATTATTCCTTGTCTTGTTGTGTCCTTTAAGGTTTCTAGGCTACTTTCACGTCAAAAGTACACCCAAAAGGCATTTTGGTAATTTTCCTAGAACCGATTCCTAGGTACTCATTAGGATGCTTTTATGCCAAAGATGCGCATTTAGGATAGGTTCACCTTTCTATGATCATTTTTGAGTTTTTTATGGTTACTGAGATATTTTCTCGTCAAAA
The DNA here is from genome assembly GCA_038381835.1 of Adansonia madagascariensis. NCBI lineage: Eukaryota > Viridiplantae > Streptophyta > Magnoliopsida > Malvales > Malvaceae > Adansonia > Adansonia madagascariensis. The sequence continues at coordinate 9,187 of JBBYHL010441695.1, forward strand.
GTAAACCCTAGGGGAATTTTGGAAATTTCCCTAGAATCAAGTCCTAGCTAGTCATTGGGATGTTTTTATGCTAAAGATGTGTATTTAGGACATTTTCACTTTTCTATGATCAGTTTTTAGTCTTTTAGGGTTATTAGGATATTTTCACATTGAAGGTACACCTTAAGGGTATTTTGATAATTTTTTTAGAATCGATTCTCAGGTACTCATTAGGATGCTTTTATGCCAAAGATGCACATTTAGGATAGGCTCACCTTTCTATGATCATTTTCAATTTCCTTAGGGTTACGAGATACTTTTACATCAAAAATATACCCTAAGGGCATTTTGATAATTTTTATAGAATTGAGCCCTAGGTAGTTATTGGTATGTTTTTATGCCAAAGATGTACATTCAGGATAGGTTCACCTTTTTATAATCCTTTTCAAGTCTCTTAGAGTTGCCTGGATACTTTCATGTTAAAGGTATAGCTTAAAGGCATTTTGGTAATGTTGCATAAAAACCAAATCCTATGTGATTAATAGGATACTTTCATGTCAAAGGTACACATAAGGACTAGGTTCATCATTTTAGACTGTTATCAGGTTAGAGGATGTTCTATGAATATTTTAAATAAAATATAAAAGTTTCTTTTTAGAAAATTAAGGCAATGTCTCCAAGTTAAAATAATACATAGAATTTCTCTCAAAATATTAGAAAGGCTTTATGGATTATTTTAATAATAAGATATCCTTTTCAAAATGGAAATCAAGATTTTTATAAATGTCAAGAAAAAGAATAAAACCTTTTGCATTCCTCTGGCCCTCCAACAAGGTGCAAAAGATATTTTGAATTTTAAAATCTTTTGTGCTCCTCTAGTTTTCTGTTGGGATAAAAAATGATAAAAAGCTTTCGTGTTCCACTAGTCCTCTGATAGAATATGTAAGAGATTTTGATTTCAAAATTTTAAAAACTTGATTTTCCTAACGTAGACTAATAACTTTGTTTTATAAATTATTATTTCAGGAATTTATAATTAAATGCCATATGTTGAAACCGAATAAAAATTAAAATTTAAGTTGAGATGTAATTACTAATGTACTGATTTTTGGGCATCACGAGAGGGTTGATTCTTATTTGTGATTGTACCTGACTTTCAACCTTTTTATATGATCTCTGGTATGATCGAGGGCCTCGAAGTTAGTATTCCAGGGTTCCATAACCCTCAAAATACGAACTTCGATAGGTGACCAATCTCACCTAACTAGTGACTCAAAGTAAATAGTCATTTCGTAATGACTATTTAGGGTTAAGTCGAGTGAGTGATTCATCTCGACCACCTAATCCCCAAAAATAAGAAAATATCGATAATGATATGGCCTGTAGAAATGAGAGAATATAAAAGAATGCTAAATTTAATAAATATAGGAGTGAGGGCCATTTAAGTCGGGCTTGGTCAAGATTCGTATCCGGGTCACGTTATGATAGCTTAGCAACTTCGCTAGGGACATTTAGAGAGTCAAGCCTAAAATTAATTACGTGTTAACTAAATTTCAATTAATTGGGCTTCAATTGGTATTTAATTTTAAATTCCTTTTTAAAAATTGCTTTTTCATTATATTAATATTTATTTTGTAGTAATCTTTTCATGTTTTTTGGGGATTAGGATAGTGGGTTTTATTTTATCATAAAAAGGTATATTTGTCCCGTCACACACACTATGCACATTTGCAGTAGTTTCTTCTCTGTCAGATATGGAGGGGGGATAGGTACCCAATATTTTAAGAGGGGGTGAAATAGGTCTGCCTTATGAGGTATTAGCCTCTGTTTGGGCTAGCAAAAAGCCTACCAAGTGTAGATTCCTATGTTTGCCCAAGGTCTTAGCCTTGTTACGGGCATGGAAGTCACACCTATTCAAATTAAACCTATTTTGACATAAATCCGTGATAGATAAGGATAGGGCACCTTGTTAGTCCTTTCTGGGCTCGAGGAATTCGAGAACTAAAGCACTGGTTTGACATAAATTGCATATAGTGGACCATACTAACCTTTCAGTCAACGCCATGCTCGATTTTAGGTGTCACCAAAATTAGGGCACATGAAGGGAGAAAATTATCACTTTCCCTGTATTTTCATCCTTTTATTTGGATAATTTTGATATCTTGTTTAAATAATTTGTGGTTTTCGTTGCTTTGAAATTTATTTATGCCTTATTTGAAAAAAAATGTTATTTTCATTATTTTGAAATTTATTTCTATTTCTTAAGGATACTAACTTGTTTTCTTTTTTCCTTCTTGGTGCATTTTCCTTTCCTTATATGCATATAGGAATGCTTACTTTAAAAAGAATTCCTACTTAGATCAATTTTTATTTTAATTTTATGGCAAAACCAGTACATATGATTATTTCCAAAGAATTTGAAGAAGTCCATTTTGAGTCCAAATTCAACCAAAAAAAGGACAGCAACTGTATACCAAGGGGTTTTGCGCCTGCATTTCCAAAGATCACATACTTAGACCTTTGCCAGAATAATTTAAGAGAGTTAGCCGAAATACGGGATTGGTGGGGGAATGCGAAGCAAACCTAGTTTACAAAAAACTATGGACAAATAGCTTTCTTCCTTAAAATACACATGGATGTACAGTTAGTTAGGGCTGTGATTGAGTTTTAGGATCCATCATTTGGATGTTTTTTAGGATGACATGACTCCGATTGTGGAAGAGATATCAGCTCTATTCAGGCTTAGACCTTTGAAGACAAGATTTATCTACTGGAAAAAGTGCAATCTAATCAGCATCTGTAAAAAATTGACTCAAGTTTTAGATTTTGGTTCCAAAGCCAACCACCATTATATAGAGCAGAAAGGGAACACCAATGTCATCTCATGGCAAAACCTATGAAAATATATCCAAGAGCGATCTGACACTGACAAAGCTCCAGATGCATTTGCTCTTGCTATATATGGGAAAGTTTTCTTACTAAGAGTGTTGGGACATGTTAAGGCGACAGTAATGGATTTATTTGATCGATTGAAAAGAGACATGCACCTGACTCTTGTAATTCTAGCTGAGATGATTTGAGCACTCAATGAATGACAAAAAAAGGTTTAAGGGAGATTATCCGAAAGTGCTATGCTATTGTATATCTGGGGTGAAAGTCATTTTTAGGGTGAAAAGGAAGATAAAGTTAAACCCTACTTCCCACATTTTGTCCCTCTTTAGGAATTCACCAAAAACGAATGGCCTAAGTCTGAAACCAAGAAACAATGGGTTGAAACACTCAAGAACTTGGCTTCTTCTAATATAATCTGGAGGGCACCATGGTTTTCATTGAAATGCTTTATGTATTGGTGTGGTAATCTACTATATATGCCTTTATTGGATATATAGGGAACCACGGGTTACGCGTCATTATTGGTCCAAGACAATATGGATCATAGCAATTCATCCCCTTGACTTCAAATTTGGCTAGTGTTGACTTGGAATATCAGGGTGAGGATTATAAAAGGTTACTTTAGATAGCCACTTTACACTAGAGAGAGAGAGGAATAAGTTAGGATTATGTGCATGCATAGATAAGACAACTTTAGGGCATGATGCTTGGAGGAGAGTTTAAAGTTGTAATATAATCATTCCTGGTTTAGATAGGACCATTCCTCGAGTGTCATGCCATTCGAGATCAATTTGATTAAGGAGGAAGCTGCCAAGGAATCAAAAAAGATGAGTGACAAGAAGCAGCAGCTCTAAAAGAAAGTTGCCTATTTACAAATAAAGATCAAAGCAAAAACAAAGGAAGTTAAAAAATGAAAGAAAAGTACAATATAATGATGAATGACTAGGTTGAATAGAATAATAAAATGAAACTTGCTAGATATCAATAAGTTCCAGCAGCATTGCTAAAGGGATGAAGGAAAAGATGCACAAGCTAAATGAGGAGTTAAAAGTATAAAAGGCTAAAGCTTTGGAAGGAGAAGCCAAGCAAACTATTTTTAAAAGAGAAAGAAAAAGGCATGCTGATACATGATTCCAGTTAAGAAAGTCTATTGAAAAGAATAAATGACTCCAAGCTACCTTAGATCGAGAACATAAAAGGGTATATCAATTGCTTAAAGAAATACAAGGTTTCACTATAACTATTGTAGAGATGGGACTAGAATTACAACATAAGGGAGATGATATTCGCACCTTGGTACAAGACTACCATAATCTGGATGTATATTGGGCTGATAGACTATGGTGGGCCAAAGATGATCGTAGATGATGGGTAGCTAATTTTTTTGGCCGATAAATGTACAGAGATCATCTTATAAACCAGATCCACTCATCTGTCATCCAAGCAAGGAAAAGGGTGAAAGGATTAGAGACTTATAGATGTAAATTAATCCAGTAGCACAGTACAGCATATTGTACTTCAATTTTTGGATGAGGCTTAGAGACAATATGATCAAGTTAGGTAGTTCTTTGGATGTAATTCGTACATGATCAACAATGTGAACATGTAATTTGTTACAAAGTTAATGGATAATTTTTGAGTTTGGAATCTTTAGTTATAGCAAGTGTTCTTGTAAGCGCATTCATATACTCATACCATACATACATATGCCCATATATATGCATACATACGTATATATGTGATTACATACATATATATGTGATTATTAATTTCATTAGTTCATAAGTAAAAATTAATTAACTAAAGAAATATGGAATTCTTAAGGTCAAAATTGCAAACTCAAAAATATCAACTCAACCACTACCAACTGGTCTATACCATACTAGATTTAGAATGAAAAGAATGGCTAAGGATTATTTAGCAAGATTAAAAAGATTAAAAGAAAGTCATCGATAGGCCTAGGAAGCCATGCTGAAAAAGCAAGAAGAACTATAAGCTTAGATCACAAGGATGGTGAAGTTATTAAAGACAATGGAGCCAGTTTATTAATGGCCAAAGATAAATATTGATACTCTTGCCAGAGGATTCGAGGGTACTAGTTGATGAATAGACAACTAATGCTCAAAATGCATAGCCAGTTAATATACAAAATCTATAACAAAATATCCCAGTTGCTAATCCATCAGTCATCATTATTAACCTCAATGCCCTTTCATAAGAGGCAGGTGTAAGAACTACAGTTGCCAAAGAAGAATTAGCAGGCCTTAGTATTGATAAAGAGGAAAAGCTTAAACATAAAGGTAAAGAGCAAGCTGAAGTAGAGATAGAGAAAGAGAAAATACAACTCTTTAAGAGAAAGCTAAAAGCTATTAAGGGGGCCAAACTATATAGTTGTGTGGACATTGAGGACCTCAGTTTAGTACTAGATTTAGTCCTCCCACTGAAATTTAAAATGCCTGAGTTTAAAAAATACAAAAGGCACCACTTCCTCTCAAGCACACATTAAAATGTTCATCAAGAAGATCACTAGTTATGCCCAAAATAACAAGCTTTTGATTCACAGTTTTTAAAAGAGCTTGTTTGGATCTGAGCTAAAATGGTATAATAATCTAAACTGCACTCAAATTTAATGTTAGGCTGACTTAGCAATGCATTTCTTCAATAATATAAACATATGGCTGAATGGGTGCCCGATAGGCTAAATCTTCAGAATATGGAAAAGAAGCCTATTGAATCTTTTAAGGAATACGTGCAAAGATAGAGAGACATGGCCTCTCAAGTTCAACCTTTTTTGATTGAGAAAGAAACTATGATGCTATTCATGAGCACTTTGCGTCCCTCTATTATGACAAATTAGTGGGGAATACAACCAAAAATTTTACAGATCTTGCTATTTATGGAGAGATGATCAAAAAACTGTAAATGCTGGTAAAATCATAACTGAGGAGTCTTCTACTAGAAAGAAGCCAGGTACAAGAAACAAAAAGAAGCTCTACCTATTAACTATGCCATTCAACTGCACCGTTAAGGACCTCGTTCGCATTACCAAAACCAAAGATAGTAAAGTCAAAATACCTACTCTCTTAACATACCCAAAGCTCCTACTTTAAAATCACCCCAGACCACTGTTCTAAACCCTCTTTTACAAAACCAACCAAGATCTAAGGTTAATCCACTAGCCTAAAGAGCTAACCAAGCTAGATTTCACTATGAATCCCTTATTTACTCTTATAAGATATGTTTGATAAGCTTTTTGATGCATGGTTAGTGGCTTCAATCTTTGCCAAACCATATGAAGGTAATTACCCTAGCTAGTATGACCTAAATCTACACTGTGAATATCATGCAGTAATAGGTCACTCAATCATAAACTGTATGGCCTTCAAGCAAAAGGTCCTAAGTTTTCTTGAGAGGGATGCCTTTCGAATTGATAATGGTCTAGCACCTAATATGGCAGCAAATCCCTTACCTTATCATACCAAACTTGGGATTAATGCTTTGATTACTAAAGAAAAGAGACGTATGAAGTCAAAAGTCTAATAACTTAGGACTCTAATTGAAAGAGTATGGGCAATCCTGACTGAAGGCAGGATCTTTGGTCAGAATCATGGAAGTATAAAAAGCCAATCTAATCCTAGTGCCAACTTTTGCAAATTTCATAAAACATCATAACACATTTTGCAAAATCATCTAGACTTTTTAGCCATAATCTTAAAAATGATGGACAATGGTGAAATCAAGTTCTTGAAGAAACTAGACTAGAAGAAGAAAAATTAGTTAACATGGTTGGTGAAGGATCATTGTAGCCACCCTATGGCATCGGTTGCCCTCTTATCATTCATCATAACTAACCAAAGACCATACCAACTAAGACTAAAGTTACTCCTAGACTCATTATCAAAAGACCAACTTCATTCCTATATCAGAATAACAAATAGGTATTGTGGAAGTATGATAGTGGGTGACAACTCTAGATGTTATTACAAGACAACTGGCTGCTATTGACATAACTGAAGCAAGCCATGTGATGCAAAATGGTTATGTCTATGGTCTAGAAATAAGTGAAATTGGTGCCAAAACCAAGTTAAAAAGATAAATATCTGGAAAAGCAACAGTTACCAAAGATATCCCAATGGAACTATAAGAATCAGTCAAAGAAAATAAGGCTACCAAATTTTTTATAAACATAGTGAGTACAGTGTAGTGGAATAGCTGAAACAACAGTCGACAAAGATTTCTATGTTGACCCTATTACTCAGCTCAGAAGCATATCAAAATGCTTTATTGCAAATGCTAAACCAGGCTTAGGTTTTTCAAGATATTTCCATAAATAAGTTGGATCATCTAGTAAATAACATTGTTGCTGACAATTTCATTTCATTTAGTGACAATAAAATCCCACCAAGAGGTAACACTTTAACGAAAGCTCTCCATATCACAACTCACAATAAAATGACCATATTGCCTAAAGCTCGTATTAACAATGGATCGTCTTTGAATGTAATACCATTGATCATGTTATTTTGCTTGCCAATTAATGTTAGTTAGATTAAGCAAAGGCATTTCATGAGACAAAGAGAGAAATCAAAGGGACTATTTTGATCACTTTAGATATTGGCCCGTGCTTGTTTGAGATTAAATTTGATATGATGGATATTGTTCTAGCATACAATTGTTTGTTGGGATAACCATGGATTCACTCTGCTGGGGCCATCCCATTATCTTTGAACCAAAAAGTTAAATTCATCATTAATTAAAAGTTGATTAACCGATCCGGGGAAGAAAATATCATGGCCATGACTTCTAACGAAGCCTTTTATTTTAAAGCAAATGCTAAAATTAAAGAGTGCATCTTTGGATCCTTTGAAATTATCAATGCCACCTTTATTGTAGAAGGATTCGTAATCCTAAAACCTAGACTTTTAAAGAGCACCCGCATAGGCCTCAAACTTATAGTCAGGAAAGGAGCCTGAGCTGGAAGTAGACTTGGGAAATACCTGGAAAAGATTAGTCAATCCATCAATGTCATTGGTAAGAAAGATAAGCATGGATTGGGCTTCAAGTCAGATTGGAGTCAAAAAAAAAATTTGAAAATAGATCTTAGAGAAAAATGCTAAACCAAGCCTTTAGTCAAAAGTCAAGCTAAAATCAACCCTTTACACCTTACTGGATGAAATATTTTATTATATAGGGGTTGTTAATCTGTGAGCTGAAGAAAAAGAAGATAATAGAGTTATTATGATGGTCAATGAAGCTTTCAAGAAATATCATGGAATCCATCCTTGTCTTCTTGGATAGGTCTTGAAAAATTAGACTTGTACTGAGAGAACTGTAGTGCTTAGGTCGATTTCAAAGTAATCTTAGGAACTCATTTTGTTATCTAAGAATCTTTATGTGAAAACTTGAAATGTAAAATTATCATTTACAAAAAATAAAATGCATATGACCTTTTTGTCATGTCCAATTTCTTTTATACCAATATTTCTTTCCCTTTTTACATACATTTACACAAATCATATCATACATTTGTTTGCCTATTCCTTTTCTCTCTTCACCTTTGTAGATTTCCCACTCAAGTAGAAGTGGATGATCCTAATCATGATCCAAAGGTCAATTTTGAGCAAGCTGTTTGGTTAAAAAAAGTCAATTTCGAAGAAGATGATTATACTCTGCCATTCGATCTACTAAAAATAATCGAGCAAGAAGATAAACAAGTAATACTCCATGATGAATCCATAAGGGTGATAAATTTAGGGGATGATAAGGATAATAGAAAAAGTTAGAATAGGGACTACTCTTATGCCTATCACTAAAGAAAAATTAATAAGTCTACTTCGAGAGTTTTGAGATGTTTTCATACAGTCCTATCAAAACTTGCCAAGATTAGATACAGAAATCGTGGTCCATAAATTACCTTTAAAACTAGAATGCAAACAGGTTCAGCAAAAGTTAAGAAGAATAAAATCAAAAATGCTTTTGAAAATAAAAAAAAGATGTAAAGAAACAATTCAGAGTTGAATTTTTAGAGGGCAAAATACCTAAAATGGGTTACAAATATTGACCTAGTTTCTGAAAAAGATGGCAAAGTTAGAATGTGTGTAGACTATCAAGGCCTAAATCGAGCTAGTTTGAAAGATAATTATTCTTTTCCCTATATAGATACTTTGGTTGATAATACTACAAAGAATCGTCTATTTTCTTTCATGGATGGATTTTTAGGGTATAACTAGATAAAAATGGCACCAAAAGGGATGGAAAAGACAACTTTTGTCACAATGTGAGAAACATTTTGTTATAAGATAATGCCATTTGGATTGAAAAATACGGGGCAACTTATTAGAGGGCAATGATCACTCTATTCCATGATATGATATACAAAGAGATAGAAGTATATGTGGATGATATGATTGCTAAGTCACCTCAACAGAAAGGATAGATTGCAGATTTACAAAAGCTATTCAAAAAGCTGAGAAAGTACTAGTTGAAGTTGAAATTTGGTAAAATGCACTTTTGGTGCAAGGTTAGGAAAGTTATTAGGCTTCATTATGAGTGAAAAATGATTAAAGTTGATCCAAATAGGATTAAACCATCTAAGAATTACCATCCCCACATACACAAAAATAGGTGCAAGGTTTCTTGGGGAGGTTGAATTACATTGCTAGATTTATATCCCAACTCACAGATAAGTGTGACATGATATTTTGGCTCTTGCAAAAACAAAACCCTGCTGAATAGAATGAAGAATGCTAGGAAGTATTTGAAAAAGTTAAGCATTATCTCTATAATATACTAGTGTTGGTGCCACCTGTACCGAGACAACGTTTGATTTTGTACTTATTAGTGTTTGAAATGTTTGTGGGTTGTGTGCTAAGACAGCAAGATGAGACAAGAAAGAAAGAGCAAGTGATCTATTACCTCAGCAAGAAATTTTTTTACTATAAGGAAATTATTCTCAAATATAAAAGATATATTATGCCCTAGTTTGGGCTACAAAAAAGCTCTGACAATACATGTTGTATCATACCATCCAACTAATCAGCAAAATGGACTCAATCAAGTATTTGTTTAAAGTACCAAGAATGATAGCTAAATGGTGAGTCTTGCTATTAGAGTATGATATGGTTTAAATAAGTCAAAAGGCAACTAAAAGGAATTGTTATTGTTGAATTCCTAGCAAGGCGGGCACTTCATGATTATCAGCCATTGAATTTTTACTTTCCTGATAAGGATTTAATGAATGTTTTGGTAGAAGAGAAAGGAAAGTTATCAGATGAATTAACATGGAAAATCTATTTTGATGAAGTATCAAATGCTTTAAGCCATAAAATTAGGGCGATCTTTATATCTCTAAAAGGCTACTATTACCCTTTCACTGCTTGATTGGACTTCAACTGTATAAATAATGTAGTAGAATATGAAACATGTGTCATACGACATTGACCAGCTATGGAAGAAAAGCTTAATTATTAAAAGTATATAGAGACTCAGCTTTGGTGATTTACCAATTGCACGGGGAATAAGAAACTCGAGATTCAACAATGCAATAATATAAAAAGCTGATTCTAGAATTGCTTAAAGAGTTTGAGAAGGTGGAATTTATTCATCTGACCTAAGATGATAATCAAGTGACAGATGCCTTAGCCATCATAGCTTCGATGTTTAAAGTAAATGAGAGGCAAGATATAACACCAATTCAAATGAGCATATACAAGTCCCTTACGTATTGTTGCAATGTCAAAATGGAAGTAGATGGTCTCCTATGGTATCATGACATCAAAAGATATCTCAAGGATCAAGCATACCCAGATAATGCCTCTAAGACTAATAAACAAACTTTAAAGAGGCTCGCAATGAATTTTGTCTTGGATAGAGAGATTCATTATAAAAAGAGTTATGACCAAATATTAGTAAGATTTGTTGATACCCTAGAGCATAGAAGGTATTGGAAGAAGTGCATAAGGGGATTTGTAGTATCCATGCAAATGGACATAAAATGGCAAGGCAAATCATGAGACTGGGTTATTTCTGGATAACCATGGAGGGTGATTATATTAAATATGCCTGGAAGTGTCATAAATGTCAAGTCTATGCTAACAAGATCCATGTACCACCTTTGCCATTGCATGTCATAAATGCACCATGGCCTTTCTCCATATAGGGCATGGATGTTACTGGACTAATTACCCTTATAGCTTTGAACCGTCATCGCTTCATTTTGGTGGCTATTGATTACTTCACCAAATAGGTTAAAGCAGGCTCCTCTACATATGTGACAAGTTTAATGATGACAAAATTTTTAAGACTAACATCATTTATCGATTTAGGATCCCTAAAAGAATTATAACGGATAATGCCTCCAATTTGAATAATAAATTAATTATAGAAGTGTGTACCTAGCTTAAAATTTCTCATCACAATTTGATGGCATACCATCCAAAGATGAATAAAGTTGTAGAGGTGGATAATAAGAATATTAACATAATTGTAGGGAAGATGGTAGGCACCTACAAAGATTGGCATAAGAAGCTCTCTTTTGCCTTTTTGGCTTATAGAACTTCAGTCTGAACTTTAACTGGGGCAATAATTTACTTGTTAGTTTATGGTACAGAAGTTGTCTTACCAATTAAAGTGGAGATCCCTTCACTTTGGGTTCTAATGGAAACTAAGTTAGAAGAAGCTGCATGGGTTTGAGATTGTTATGAGCAGTTAAACTTTATCAAAGAAAAAAAGCTAAAAGCTATTCAACATGGGTAGACATACCAGAAAAGAATGATGAAAGTGCATGATAATAAAATTATCCTAGGAAATTCCATGAAAGGAAATTGGTGCTGAAAAGAATTTTACCCAGAAAAAAAGATCCTCAGGGTAAATTGGCACCTAATTAGAAAGGGCCATATATTGTCTAGAAGGCATTTTTAAGAGGAGCATTGGTATTGGTAGAGATGGATGGAGGAGTTCTACGAAACCCTATAAATTTAGATAATGTAAAAAAATATTATGCCTAAAAGAATAAAAAAAGAAAAAAGAAAGAAAAATGGATAAAAACCCAAAAAAGATGTCCGTTCCAAACAAATAAAAGGAAAAAAAATGGATGAAAACCTAAAAAGGCATTTATTTATAAAATAGATGAAAACTCAAAAATGGCATCTGATCTAAGGCGGTATAAGAGGGAGGCTTTGAGCTAAAAACCCAAAATGATGGCTCAAGCATTTGAAAAGAACGGCCAAAACATAATTCGTCAGAAGATTAAGTTTGGAAACAGCAAAGTATGATCAGAGATATTTTTAAGAGATGGATTTTCATGAAAGTAAACTTTCCATTTAGAAGAAATATTTAAAAAAACAAAATAGGAGATTCTGCTGTTTGAGTAATATCCAATCTCTTTTGTACTTCACCATCATTTTTAAAATCACCAATGTTGCATCTTCTTCCCGTATTGCAATACATGTATATATTTTTATTCATACCTTTGTTAAATAGTTTTTTTAGCATGCTAACATTTCTACTAAATGATAATTTGCATTTTAAGCGAATGGAAATCAATGAAAAAAATGATAAACTGATTTCTCTACATTACTTTGAATGAGGTCAAAATATTCTAAGGATCTTAGTCAGTAATCCAAAGTTTTTCAAACATTCTAAGAAAAATTAGGGTGGACAAACTACATATTCCCCATCATGTTCTTCTTCTTTAGCCTTTATAAATTGTTCCAACTATTGAGGGAAATTTTAGGAACCACATATTCCTCATCACACTTTTCTTCTTCAGCCTATGTCAGTTTGTTTTAGATGTTGATGGGAAATTTTAGAGATAATATATTCCTAATCATGTTCCTCTTTTTCAACTCCTAGATGATATTGGTGCATTATCTAATTTGACCTCTCAGAAACAAGTGTATATTATCCACAATGACCTCTAAAGATGCCTTTAAATTCAAATTCAAGCGCTGGCTCCCTTTATCAAAAAGAAAAAAGATCCCTAATGCTTTTTGAAAATGTTTTCAATCTCTAAGCAGAAATATGAGCCCATTCCATCAAATGAGGAAAAAATATATTCAACTCCAAAATAGGTTGGATAAGACATTGATAAAGAAAATTAAATCATGAAAATTTATCATATTATTCCTCATGCATTTGTATTCACATTTGATAATTTATAGATCTTAAATTGAATATGTTATTAGAAAAAGCCTTTCTGTACGTCAATTATTTCAAAACTAAAAGGTAAACCTCGCATTCTTTCAAGCAATTTAGATATGAAACATTTTTCCCTTATTTAACTGTATCGATTCTACCTTGGTCAACCCTTTGGACTGAGGTTATATCTTGGTCACCTTCATTTAACTGTATCAGTTTTACCCTAGTTAACCCTTTAAACCTAGGTTATATCTGGGTCATCCTTGTTTGACTATATCAGTTTTGCCTTAGTCAGCCTTTTAGACATAGTCACCTTTGTTTGACTATATCAGTTTTGCCTTAGTCAACTCTTCAAACCTAGATTACATCTTGGTCATCCTTTATTTGACTATATCGATTTCACCCTAGTCAACCCTTTAGACCTAGGTTACATCCTAGTCATCCTTCGTTTGACTGTATCAGTTTTGCCATGGTCAACCCTTTAGACCTAGGTAATATCCTAATCACCCTCGTTTGACTATATCAGTTTTGCCTTGGTCAACCGTTAGATCGAGGTTACATCTTGGTCACCTTCATTTGACTGATCGGCTCTACCCTAGTTAACCTTTATACCTAGTTTACATCTTAGTAATCCTTTATTTAACTGTATTAGTTTTACCATAGTCAACCCTTTAAACCTAGGATTACATCCTGGTCACTTTCATTTGATCATATCGGTTCTACCCTAATCAACCCTTTAGACCTAGGTTACATCCTAGTTATCCTTCATTTGATCGTATCAGTATCGCCCTAGTCAGCCTTTTGAACCTAGGTTATATCCTGGTCATCCTTGCTTAACTATATCAGTTTTACTTAGGTTAACCCTTTATACCTAGGTTACATCTTCATCACCTTCGTTTGACCATATCTGTTTTGCCCTGGTTAGCCATCTAGACCTAGGATTATATCTTGTTTGCCTTCATTTAACTGCATTGGTGTTGCCCAGGTCAACCCTTTAGACATAGGTTATATCCTAATTATCCTCATTTGACTATATTGGCTTTACCTTGGTTAACCTCTAGGTCTAGGATTACATCTTGTTCACTTTTATTTAACTACATTGGTTTTGCCCAAGTCAACCATCTAGACCTAGGTTACATCCTGGTCATCCTTGTTTGACTGTATTGGTTTCGCTTTGGTCAATCCTCTAGAATCTGGTTACATCTTGGTCATCCTCATTTGACCATATTGATTTTGCCTTGGTCAAACTTCTAAACTTAGTTTTCATCATTGTCTACTTTCCATCTTAACCTAGGTTCTGCCCTTGGTTATTTATTTTTAATGAATATATTTAATTAAGTTTTATTTTATTTTATTTTATTTTATTTATTTTTTGAAAAACATTATAGCTCAGATGAAATTGTGTTTATTTAGTCTTTGCCCTATTCTTGATTCTCAGCAACAGTCAAAAAGAGGCAACTGTAGACACCTAATTTTATCCAGGTCCTTTTTAATAGTCTTAGTTACTCGAGATTGAGAATATGGTTGTTGCCCTGAAAAAGCTCAACCTCTATTAGGTAATTTTCACATTCTTGTAACTTATTTCATCAAACATAAATGGCTGTATTGACACATGACAGAAAAAGTACCATTTGAAGACCGACCTCGGATAAAATGATGAATATTCAAAAAGAAAATTTTGTTTTTAAATATTTTCTTGACAAATTTGGAAAATAATTCTTGCTGATGATATCATTATCAAATTTCCCATTTTTATAAATCTTTTGAGGTTTATTGTAAAACTCAAAAAATTGATTATCTTATATTTTTACTAGCACCTTTGCAGTATTCATGACTATATGCATTCCAAAAAAAAATCCAAAATATTCAAGAAAAAAATAAATATTGGTGTTTTTACCACAAGGTGTCAAATTGTCAATTTGGTTAGTTAATTTTGAATTTTTATCGTATTGCTAGTTTTATGCTCATGAAATTATTCTAGTTAAGTCTATTTCAGATTTCAAAATTTTATCTTTTTTATTTTTGATAATTAGTATTTCAGATAATCTATTGTATTTAATCCATTTTATATAATTTTCAATGTATTCTTTAAAATTTTCTCGATTTCAAAATACGAGCATTCCTTTATTTGTAAAATTTTTGGTAAAATTTTTTCAAATTTTGAACTTAAAAATTATTTAAATATTTTCATTTAACCACCATCAAATCAGTTTTTCAAAATTCATTTTATTTTATGAGTTTTGCATTTTCTTTGAATTTTTCCCGTTTTCAAGATATAGTGTTTTCTACTCTGTAAATTTTTTCGGGTGATATTTTTTGAGTTTAAGATTTTTAAAATTCATTTAGTATTTTCATTAAATTTATATTAAATTCGTTTTTAAAAAGTTAATTTATTTATGAGTTTTACATTTTTTTTTGTATTTTTTAGTTTTCAAGATATGGAGTTTCTACTCTGTAAATTTTTTCGGGAGGAATTTTTTGGGTTTAATATTTTTAAAATTCATTAAATATTTTTATTGAATTTATATTAAAGCAGTTTTTAAAAATTCAATTTATTTTATGAGTTTTGTATTTTTCTCCAAATAACAAATTTCTTCCATAAAAGTTTTCTCGTAAAATTTTACGAGTTTTGGACTTTAGTTGTATTTTTTTTCTTTTCTTGTACATAGGACTTCTAAAAAAATTTTCATGTATAATTCAATACTTGTAATTTTTATAAAAAAATTTTATTAATTTTATTTTAGGCAAAGTCTCTTTAACGGGCCCAAAACTTTCAAAATTTGCAAATGGACCCAATAAGCCTAATAATTTCTCAACGAGCCCAATGACCTTGCTGAGCCCATTTTCTTGATTTTCTACTAAGCCCATTTCATTCTCTAAAATCCTACCAAGCCTATCTTAATCTCTAATTTTCCAACAGAATCCATTAACCTTATTCTTTTTAATTTTATATCAATTATTTTGATTCAAATTTTTTATGGCATTCTGATTGGAATTTTTATATGATTAAATTCTTAATTCGATTTATTATATTGAATTTTGTTTAGTACATGAATTTTAATTTGTTATCATATTTTATTCATGGGATTTCCAATTAAGCTTTTCATGCACCTTGATTACATTTGTTTCTTTGCTTTCAAGATTACTTTTACTTGTAAATTTATAGTTTAAATTTGTTTTTACATAATTAATTTTATTAATTTGATAATTTAGTTACATAAAATTTAATTTGGTTGGAATTAAATTCTTTCTAACTAATTTAGTTTATTCCTAACCAATTCCATCAAGTTGGCTAAAACTACCAAATGATCATTATGCCACCTAAAGTAGGATAATTATGACAATGGGATGGTAGCTTGTAAGAAAAGATGACAAGGGCATAGGCTTATGACACAACAATCATCATTTTCCAGCCTAGCAAGTTAACAAAATATCAAATAAATAAAAAAATAACAAAAAGCAAGAAAATCCTCATTGGCCAAATCATCCTCCCTTATAAATGGGGGAAGATGCTTGCTTCAAGAACTCTTAGTTGGAAAAAAAAAGAAGAAAAAAAAGTAAAAAAAAAAAAAGAAAAAGGAATTTAACTTATTTCAAAAGCTTTCAAGGTAGTTTCTTCTTGAAAATTCATGTTGTTTATTTCATCTTCTATTTTTATTCATTTCATTTTCTCTTCTTGAATTCTTGATGGTGGTTCCATGATCCTTACTTTATTAAGGTGATTAAGCTTAATCTATGGGATATTTCGTGCTTTAAAAGCTCAACTTGGAACAATGACCATTCTTTATTTGTTGTTGTTTAAATTTCACTAAAATCATATTTTTAAAGTTTAAATGCTTTAAATCATGTTCATATGAGTTAAAATAAATTGTAATGCCATGAATCATACATGGTTGTATTTAGTAGTTTTTATTTTATTTTTACTTTTACATCTAGTTTGTGACTTCTTTTAAATATTCATATCTTGAGAATTTTTGTTTTATGCTGAGCTTGGTAGTATTCTAGGATGATCTTAATAAGCATTTAGGTCTAGTTTCATGAAAAGTGAATGTTTAGGGGACATTTTGTTAAAAAGTTGAAATTCTGGAGGTTAAATGTTTTTTCTTTAATTTTTTAGGCCACTTAAGAGCTGTTTTGGTTCATGGCAGCATTGATAGGGGTTGTTTCACAATTTTAACCCCATTTATGGGTGTTTCCTAGCATGGTTGAAACTTATAAGGGTCAAAAATGTAAATTTTCATTTTTCCAGGCTATTTAAGGGTATTTCTTACTAGGTCAAATCCTTGAGGACCATTTATAATTTTTTAAAATTTTTTAAAAATATTCAGTGGTATCTATATGATTAAGTCAATTAGGTAGTGGCTAAAAAGTAGAAAATTTCAATTTTTAGGCATTTTGGGGCATTTAATAATTTTAAAAAAATTTAAGGACTTAGCTACAAATATCATAATTTTTTTTTTGAGGCCATGGGTGCTTGACTAAATGGTCCTAGAGTCCTTAATTGAATTTCTCATGTATTTTGGAAGTGTTTTTATGTGTGTTATGCATTTATATCATTTAAGGACCAATTTGTAATTTTAAGAAAGTTTAAGGACCATTAAGGAAATCTAGCATTTTTAGGTCAAAATGGTCATCTCTAACATGAAATCATTCACTCAAAGTGTTTTAAATATTTTTAGCATTCCATTGGTCCTCCTGTGGGGTGCTAAAAATATTAAAACCTTTCGTATTTTTTCAATTCTTCATTAAGGTGTGAAATGCAACTTTTGAAAATTTAGGGACTTAATGGCATTTTTGCATGTTAGGTTACTTTAAAATTTAAATTACCCATTTAGGGTATTTTGGGCCCAAAAAATATTTTTAGCATTTTTAGTCAATTTAGGACCAATATTTAATTTTGAAAAATTTAGGGATCTATTAGCAATTTTTGTACTTTAGGTCACTGTTGTCATCTAAATTACCCATTTAGAATAAAAATCATCATTACTTGTCTTTTCATGTCCTTTAAGATTGCCAAGATATTTCATGTTGAAGGTACACCCTGAGGGCATTTTGGTAATTACCTTAGAATAATTCCTAGGTAGTCATCGAGATGCTTTTATGCCAAAAATGCACATTTAGGGTACATTCACCTCTTTATGATTGTTTTTGAGTATTTTAGGGTTACTAGGATACTTTTACGTCGAAGGTACACCCTAAAGGCATTTTGGTAATTTCCCTAGAATCGAGCCTTATGTAGTCATCAGGAAGCTTTTATGCCAAATATGTGTATTTAGGATGGGTTCACTTTTTTATGATCATTTTTAGTCCTTTAAGGTTATTGGGATACTTTCACGTCAAAGGTATATCTTAAAGGTATTTTGGTAATATCCCTAGAATCGATTCCTAAGTAGTCATCGGGATGCTTTTATGCCAAAGATGTACATTTAGGATAGGTTCGCCTTTTTATAATCCTTTTCATGTCCTTTAGGGTTGCCAGGATATTTTCATATTAAAAGTATAACCTAAAGGCATTTTGGTAATGTTGCATAAAGACCAAGTCCTATGTGATTACTAGGATACTTTCATGTCAAAGGTATACATTAGGAATAGGTTCGTCATT
Source organism: Adansonia madagascariensis (assembly GCA_038381835.1). Taxonomy (NCBI): domain Eukaryota; kingdom Viridiplantae; phylum Streptophyta; class Magnoliopsida; order Malvales; family Malvaceae; genus Adansonia; species Adansonia madagascariensis. The sequence continues at coordinate 27,797 of JBBYHL010441695.1, forward strand.
TTAGATTGTGATCGAGTTTTAGGTTGTTCTATATATATTTTCAATAAAATATAAAATTTTCTTTTTAAAAAATTAAGGCAATGTCTCAAAGTTAGAATAATACATAGAATTTCTCCCAAAATATGGAGAGATTCTAAGGATTATTTTAATAATAAGATATCCTTTTCAAAATGAAAATTGAGATTTTTATAAATTTCAAATAACAATAAAACTTTCACAGTCCTCTGCCCTCCAACGAAGTGCGAAAGATATTTTGAATTTTAAAATCTTTTATGTTCCTTTGGTTTTTCGTTGGGATATAAAAGAGAATGATACAAAGCTTTCGTGTTCCACTGGTCCTCCGATGAGTGTGTGAGAGATTTTGATTTTCAAAATTTCAAAAACCTAATTTTCCTAATACAGAATAATAAATATGTTTTATAAATTATTATTTTGAGAATTTAAAATCAAAATGCCATATGTTGAAATAGAATAAAAATTAAAATTCAAGTTGACATGTAATTAATAAGGTACCAATTTTCATATGTCACGAGAAGGTCGATCGGTAATTATGATTGTAACTAACTCTCAGACCCTTTTATATGATCTCTGATATGATCACGGGCCTTGATGTTACTATTCTAGGGTTTTGTAGCCCTAAAAATACTAACTTCGATAGGTGACCAATCTCACCTAGCCCAAATAGATTGGTGGTGACTCACCGTAAATAGTCATTTTATAATGACTATTTACGGTTAAGTCGAGTCAGCGATTCATCTCAACCACCCAATCCCTAAAAATAAGAAAATGTAGATAATGATATGGCCCATAGAAATAAAAGAATATAAAATAGTGATAAATTTAACAAATATTGGAACGAGTGCCATTTGAGTCAAGCTTGGCTAGGATTCATATCCGGGCCATGTTGCGGCATTGATTAAGGAGGAAGCTGCCAGGGAATGAAGAGAATGAGTAACGAGAATCATCCACTCCAAGAAGAAGTGGCCTATTGAAAAGTGAAGATGGAAGCAAAAGGAAAAAAAGTTGAAAGAATGAAAGAAAAGTGCAATCTAATGAAGAATGACTTGATTGAATATGATGGTAGAAGGTGGGCAGTTAATTTTTTTGGTCAACAATGTACATAGATCATTTCACAGAATAGATCCACTCAGCCATTACCCAAGTAAGGAAAATGGTGGAAAGGATTAAAGTCTTACAGATGCAAAATAACCCCATAGGAGAATATGAACATATTATACTTTAGTTTTTGGATGAGGCTTAGAAACAATATGATTAAGTTAGAACTTCCTTGGATGTAATCCTTACATGATTAACAATGTGAATATGTAGTTTATAACGAAGTTAATGGAAAATTTTCGAGTTTGGAATCTTTTGTTAAAATAAATTTCCTTGCAAATGCATTCATATACTCATACCATGAATACATATACCCATACATATACAGACATATGTACATACATACATGATTATTAATTTCATTAGTTCATAAATAAAAAAATAAATTAACTATAAAGAAATTTGGAATTCTATTAAGTTTCCAACATTGCAAACCTAGAGATAACTTAACCACTACGCATTCATCAATATTATAGTAGATTTAGAATAAGAAGAATGGTTGAGGACCACTTGGTAAGATTGGAAAGATTAGAAGAAAGTAATCGACAGTCCCAATAGGCCATGCTGAAAAGGCAAGAAAAACTACAAGCTCAAATCACAAGGATGATGGTGTTGTTAATGGCAAGGGAGCTAGTTTACCAATATCTAGAAGTAAATAGTGATACTCCTGCTGGGGGATCTGGGGGTATTAGTTGATGAACATACAACTAGCACTCAAAATGCACAGCCAGCTACGACCCAAAATATGGAATAAAATGTCCCTGAAGTTAATCCACTACCATTTATCGTTATTAACCTCGATGCCCTTTCACAAGGGGTGGGTGCAAGAACAACAATTACTCAAGAAGGATTGATAAGCCCCAGTATTGATGTAGAAGAAAAGCATAAACAGAAGGGTAAGTAATAAGTTGAAGCAAAGATTGAAAAAGGAAAGTTACAGCTCCTTGGGAGAAGGCTAAGAGCCATTAAAGAGGTCGAACTATATAGCAGTATGGACATTAAGGACCATGGTCTAGTACCTATTGCAATATAGCCAAGATACGAATCCTGACCAGCCCGACTTAAAATGGCAGATTTACCAATTTTTCTTATATATCTATATATTAGTATTTTCTTTTATTTTTAGGGGTCCATATCATGATTAGTATTATTTTGTATTTGTTGTGTCTAGGGATTGAGTTTTTTAGATGAATTGCTCACTTAACTCTAAAAAGTCATTACAAAATGACTATTTATTTCAGAGTCGCCACTGATCTATTTATTAGGTGAAATCAGTCACCTATCAGAGTTTTCATTTTGAGGGTTATGAAACCCTTGAAACAAAACCCGAGATCCACATCGATACCAAAGATTATATGAAAGGGTCCAAAAATTGGTTACAATCAAGGTAAGGATCAACCCTCTCATGATGCCTGAAAATTGATACCATATTAATTATATGTTAACTTACATTTTAATTTTTATTCAGTTTCAATATTCACTATTTAATTATAATTTTCATAATATTTATTAAACAAATTTATTATTTCGAGAAAGTCAGGTTTTATTATTTTTGGAAATCAAATATCATTTGTACTATCTCGAAGAACCATATGGACACGAAAGTTTTTATTTTCTATCATACCCCGTTAGAGGACCTGTGGCATACGAAAGGTTTTTATTTTTATAAAAATTGAAAATCTCAACTTTTGTTTTGAATAGGGTGTCTTGTTATCAAAGTAATACGTAGAACCCCTTACATATTTCGGTAAGAATTCCATGCATTAATTTAATTATGAGATATTGCCTTAATAAAAAAAACCTGATTTTATTAAAAATATTAATCCTAAGACCTAAAAATGGTCCAATACGATGAACCTATTCCTAAGTCTACTTTCTATACGAAAGTATCCAGTAAACACACAGGACTTAGTTCTAATGTAAAATTACAAAAGTGCCCCTAGGTTATACCTTTGGCGTAAGAGTATCTTAGTTAAGGACTTGAAAACAATTATAAAAGTATGAGCCTATCCTAAATATGTAACTTTAGCCTAAAAGCATCTTGGTGCTTACTTAAGAATCAACTCAAGGAAAATTTACCAAAATACCCTTAGGGTATACCTTAGACTTTTAGTCCTAGTACCTTAATGGACACAAATATGATAACGAAATGATAAACCTATCTAAATAGGGACCAAATGCATAGAAAGGTCTCAGTTGCTATCTAGGACTCGATTCTAGGTAAAATTACTAAAATGCCCTTAAGGTATACATTCAACATGAAAGTACCCAAGTACCTTAATAACACTAGAATAATCATGAAATGATGAATTTACCCTAAATGGCGAAACTAAAATTCAAAATTTGGCTTAAAATGCAAAAATTAAAATTTAGTCCTAAACTTTTAAAATTTTCATTTTGAACCCTATGTAAAATCGATAAAGTTTTTGAATAATAGAAGACCCCTACAGAAGACCATAAGAATAATAGAAATTTTTAAAAGTGATGAAGATGACCATTGTACTCTTAATATTAAAATTTGTTATTTAGTCCCTAAAATTTTTATAATTTATACCATAAAAAATCATCAAACACATGGAATTAAACGTGAAAAACACAACAAATATATTCATGAAGATTCGGCCAAACACCTTAGCCTTAAAATACATGACTTGCTTCTTGAAGAGCTTGATTTTCAGATTCTATTTCTTTTGCTTCCTTTTATCAACTCTATCTCAAAAGGCGTAAGGGGTTTTGGTCATAAGATACCTAAGGATTAACTCCATCTATACCCGGGATGATCAAATTGCATATCGAATGCACCTTCAGGCATTATATCAAGAGTAGTTTGGTCTATGTAAGCACGTAACCCTAATTCGTATCTTTCCCTCCATTGTAAGGTTGTCGATTAAAGTGCATTCCTATAGCCTTCTCCATAATAGTCCAAATCCATATTAGACAACTTGAAAGTCATGAAATAAATTGTTGAGATCCATACTGTCATTGGACTAAAAGTATGGGTATCGTATCATGCCCCACAAACCAAGCAAAGGCACATAAAATAATTAAACATATCGATATAGAAAGGTTTAGGTGCAAACCAAAGGGCCCTCCATATTATATCTTTAGAGGTCAAATTCTTCAATGGCTCCACCTATTGGTTTTTTGTTCCCAACTTGGATCAACTTTTCTTGACAAATTCTTAGAGGGGAACATAATGTGAAAAGTAAAGCTTAACTTTATTAGCATCCTCACCCCAAAAATGGGTTCAAGCCTAAATGTACAATAATAATGCACTCTAAAAAAATCTACCACATTATGATTTTTGACATGCAATGAGCGCTCGAATGATTTTTGCTAGAATAGCAGGAGCGGGATGCATGTTTCTCTTTATTCGATCAAAAAGATCCACAACGGATACTTCAACATGCTCGAGTATCCTTGGAAAAAACATTAATCCATATATAGCTAAGGCACATGCATCTAGGGCATTTTCCATATCTGGGTGTTTTTTGATGTATCCTTTTAGAAATTGCCATGAGATAATGCTCATATTGCCTTTATGCTTGATATAGTGAGGTGTTGACTGGAGTGGTAAATCGAGAATCTATCATAATTTCTTTTGAAGACTTGTCGAGTGCTCCTTACAATATATAGGTCTTAACTCCAGAGGCTCTAACCTAAGTTAAAGATGAAATTTCCTTTATTATCAGAGTCATACCATGCTGATGAAATGAGAAGCTCCTGTATGAAGGGTTCTAGAACTCCATCAAAGCACAGGCCTATTGTTCATCCATCAATATTCTAAGCAAAAAGCAATATGTCCATATTTTTTTATGAATCGAGCCTGTTTCGCATGGCCCTAACCATCCCATATATCAGCTAACTCTAACAAATTATTCTGTCAGAGATCCAAATGTGTGATTTTTGTTAGTTTTGACACAAAATCCCTTGGTATACAGTCTCCTCATTCCTTCTGATTTGATTTTGATTCGATACAAACCTCCTCTAATGTCTTAGAAATAACCACGGCATATGCTCATTCACCCATAAATCTAATGGAAATTAAACTTAGCTTAAATTCAAATCTAAAGCAAGCATCCCTATATGCAAATGAGAAATGCACAAAAAAGAATAGAACAAATAAGTTAATATCCATAAAAAATAATAAATCCAAATAACGATAAAATTTAACATGAGAAGATAATACAACAAAAATATTATCTAAATAAACACAATAATCAAGTAAAAGAAAAATAGAGAAAGATATGTTTATCTATTCTTCCAGTGATGATAGAATAGGGCATGGTTTTAACTAGGAGGTCATTAATTTTCACTATATGAGGTTTAGGTTAAACCCTAAATCGATTCTCGAATTGCTCGCTGAGCTTGGAACAGATTAATAAGGTACCCTATCCTTACCCATCGTAGGTTTATGTTGAAAAGGGTTCAATCTAAGTGGGAGTATCTTTCATTCCTATAACGAGGCTAACACCTCATGTAGGCATAGGAATTTACACCCAGCAAGCTTTCACTAGAACAGATGAGGCTAACACCTTAGAAGGCAGAACTACTTCGCTTCTTCCTAAAATATTAGGTACGTATGCCCCTTTCAAAGATTTGAAAGAGAAACTGTCAGTAGGTGTGAAGGGATAAACAACCTTTCTTGTAAAATATCATTAAAATAAAACCCTTATCCTAAATTCCTACAAACAAAAGAAACACAAAAATAGACTAAGGTGAAAATAAAATATTTTTTCTTTTCTTAAAATATCAGGAAATAAAATTAAATATTTATTGAAACTGAATTAATTAAAATTTATTTAACACATAATTAATTTTAGGCCTGACTCTTTAACTTACTCCCCAGCAGAGTCGCCAGGCTTTTAAAACATGGCCTAAATATGAATCTTGACTGGCCTGACTTAAAATAGCGGATGCACCCATTATTCTTACATATCTATATATCATTATTTTCTTTTATTTTTAGGGACCTATATCATCATTAGTATTATTTTGTACTTTTCGTGTCTGGGGATTAAGTTGTCGAAATGAATCACTCACTCGACTTAAATCTAAAAAGTCATTACGAAGCGACTACTTATTTTGGAGTCACCATTAATCTATTTATTAGGTGAAATCGGTTACCTATTAGACTTTTGTTTTAAAGGTCACGAACCCCTGAAACAAAACTCAAGGTCCACGTCAATCCTAGAGATAATGTGAAAGGGTCTGTAAGTCGATTACAATCAGGAGTAGGGATTGACCTTCTCATGATGCCTGAAAATCAGTGCGTAATAATTATATGTTGACTTATTTTGATTTTTATTCAGTTTCAATATTTAATATTTAATTATAATTCCTATAATATTTACTAAACAAATTTATTATTTGAAGAAAGTCAGGTTTTATTACTTTTGGAAGTCACAGTATCATTCGTACTCTCTTAAAGAACCAAATGGACATGAATGTTTTTATATTCTCTATCGTACCCTGCTGAAGGACTTGTGGAATATGAAAGGTTTTTATTTTTTACAAAAATTGAAAAATCCAAATTTCCATTTTGAAAAGGGTGTCTGGTCATTAAAGTAATTCGCAAAACCCCTCATATATTTTGGTAGGAATTCCACGTATTAATTTAATAAAGAGATATTGCTTTAATAAAAAGACTCAATTTTATTAAAAATATTAATCCTAAGGCCTAAAAATGGTCCAATACGATGAACCTATTCCTAATGTGTACTTTCGATATGAAAGTATTCCAATAAACACGTAGGACTTGGTTCTAACGCAAAATTAATTGTCATATATATACATGCTTTGATATAAAAAAAAATCATGAACATAAGCATAAATAATTATTATAAAATGTAAATAAAATTAAAATCATAAAATAAATATACTAATATACTAAACAATATATTAAAACCAAAGACCATGAGAGGAATAATATGAACATCATCATAAATACAACAAAATCAAAACCACGCCAAAAGAATAATATTCTATACATTAAAAAAAAAACAAGATTTAACTAAGAAAAACAAAAATCACAACAAATATACAAAATTTTCTAAGTCATCATGTTTAGCGTTTCAACTTGGATGAAAATCCATGAACCTTAACATGATTTTGACTCATAAATGAAATGAAAAAAATGAAGAAAAACAAAAGGAATAATGTTTTTACGTTAAAAAAATTTAAGAAAACTAAGAAAAAAAGGGTTTTTCTTTTGTATTTTTTTTCCAAACACTAAAGACCTTAAATGAACAAAAATCACCCTTATTTATTATGATGAAGGTCGTCCAAGGCATAAAAGAATCTTGGCTGAATGGTTTCTATACCATTTCAAAAGATTTTTTTTCATTTATTACATGTAATCATTATTTTGATATTTTGACTTGATTTAAATTTATTATTTTTGTCCTCTTATGGCTTAGGTCATCAATGACATAATTCATTTTTAGAGCATTTTTTGTGATTTTCGTATAATTACATCATAAAAATTAATTAGAAAGACTAAATTATGGAAATAAAATATTATATATTTGAAATAAAATTTCATATAACCAATTTAATTTAATCTAATAATAAAAATAATTTTTAAATATAAGAAAAAAATTGTTATATGTAAAAAAATTTTTTATGTAAAAAAATACAAAACTCATAAAATAAGTTGAAATTTTAGAAATTAAATTCATATGACTTTCAAAATAAGATTTAAAGAATTTTAAAAATTATAAACTCAGAAAAATCCAACTGAAAAAATTTATAGAATAGAAAACTCTGTATTTCAAAAACAAGAAAATTATGAAAGAAAATGCAAAACTCATAAATAAAATAAATTTTTTAAAACTGATTTACTATGATTTAAACAATAATATGTTAAGAATTTTGAAAATTATAAACTTAGAAAAATCTTTCCAAAAAAATACAAAGTAAAAAACTTTATATTTCTGAAATGGGATAAATTCCAAAATTCATAATAAATAGATGAAATTTGAAAAACTGGTTTAATGGTGGTTAAATGTGAATATTTAAAGAATTTTAAAATTCAAAACTCGAGAAAATTCTATCAAAAATTTTACAAATAAAGGAAAGTTCGTATTTTATAACTAAGAAAATTTTCAAAAAGTGCATTGAAACTTATGTAAAATGAATTAAATAACACATATTATTCAAAATATTAATTTACAAAATGGTAAAGATGAAAATCTGAAGTTTGAAATAATTTTACCAGGAAAAATTTCATGAGTATAATATTTGTGATACTGTGAAAAATTTAAAATTAATTATAAAATGGACAACTTGACACATTGTGGTATAAAATGCCAATACGAATTTTTCCTTGAATATTTTTGATTGTTTGGAGTGCGTATTAACATAAATACTATATAGGTATCGGTAAAATAGATGGCAGTTAATTTCTCAAATTTTACAAAAAATTCTTAAAAAATCCTTAAAATTAGGAAATTTGACCTAATATCATTTGCAAAGATAGATTTTCTAAATTTAAGAAGAAACTATTAAAAATAAATTTTCTTTTAAATATTCATTTTGTTTATTCAAAATTAGAGATGAAAATATCACTTGAACTTACGACCATTTAAACATGACGAAAAAGTTCTTAAAAATGTTTTGTTCATCTGAATAAAATCATTCCTAATGAGGGTGGCCATTAAGTTCTCGATCTCAGATATTCAAGATTGTCAAAAAAGGAACCCAGTTGAAATTAAGTGTTTAAAGTACCAGATTTAGTCCTTCCATAAAATTTAAAATGCTCGAGTTTGCAAAGTACAAGGACACCACCTCTCTTGAAGCACACATCAAAAATGTTCATCAAGAAGATGGTTAGCTATGCCTAGAATGACAAGCTTTTGATTCACTGTTTTCAAAGAGCTTGTCTAGATTTGACACTGAGATGGTACAATGATCTGAACTGCACTTAAATTCAATGCTAGATTGACTTGGTCAATGCATTTCTTCAATAATACAAACACATGGCTAAATGGGTGTTTGATAGACTAACTCTTTAAAACATAAAGAATAAATCTACAGAATCTTTTAAGGAATATGCATAAAGATGGAGAGACATGGCCTCTCAAGTTCAACCTCTATTGACTGAAAGAGACAACGATGCTATTCATGAACACCTTGCATCCTCCCTGCTATGACAAGTTGGTAAGAAATATGACTAACAATTTTATTGATCTTATTATTTCTAGAGAAATGATTAAGACAACTATAAAGGCCAAAAAAATTACGATTGAGGAGTCCTCTATTGGAAAAAAGCCAAGATCAAGAAAAAAAAAGAAATGGCTACATCTATTTACTATGCCAATCAGCTGTACCATTAAGAACCTTGTCCCTATTACCAAAGCGAAAGGTTGCAAACCTAAAATACTTACTTTTTTAACATACCTTGAGCTCCCACTCTAGCATCATTATAGACTAACATTCCAAACCCTCTTCCACCAGACCAATTAAGACCCAATGTTAATCCTTCAGTCTTAAAAGCCAATCATCCTAGACTACTTTATGATCCTTTTCCTTACACTTATAGGGAAATGTTTGATAAACATTTTTATGCACATTTAGTGGGCTTTATTTTTTCCAAATCATATAAGGGTAATTACCCTAGCTTGTATGACCTAAATTTGCATTGTGAGTATCATGCAGTAGCAGGTCACTCAATTAAAAATTTTTCATCTTTTAAGCAAAAGGTCCAAAGTCTTCTTTAAAAGGGCATCTTTCGATTTGATAATGCCTCAGGACTTAATATGGTAATAAATCCCTTAATTGATCATCCTGAGCCTAGGATTAATGCTCTGATTGCTAAAAAAAAGTAACAAAGGAAGTCGAAGGTCCAAAAAGTTAAAGCTCTAATGGAAAAAGTATGGACAATCCTAATTGAAAGTGGGATCCTTGGTCTAAATCATGGAAGCATCAAAAGTCAGTCTGATCCTAGTGCTAACTTTTGCAAATTCTTTATGACATTAGGACATACTTTTCAAAGTTGTCTGAACTTTTTAGCCATGATCCAGAAATGGACAATGGTGAAAGTAGGTTCTGTCATTTATGAAGAAGTTGGACTAAGGGAAAAAAAATTAGTTAACATGGTTGGTGAAGGATCGTTACAGCCACCCTATGGCATCGATCATCCTCTTATCATTCATTGTAACTAGGCAAAAGCCACACCTCTTAAGATAGAAATTACTTTCAGACTCATTATTAGAGCACCAACATCTTTTCTATATCAGAATAACAAATAAGTACAATGGAAATATGATGATGGGGTGATAACTTTAGAGGTTGTTGGAGCCAATTGGCTGCTGCCAACATTACTAGGTAAGCAATGTGACATAAAATGGTCACATCTATGGTCCACAAACTAGTGAAACCAGTGCCAAAGTAAAATCAAAAGGACAAACGTTTAAAAAAGCAATATTTTCTGAAGATATCCTAGTGGAATTGCAGGAACTGATCAAGGAAAAGAGGTGACAAAATTCCTTAAGTTTATTAAACACAGTAAGATAATACAGTGGAACAGTTGAAATAGCAACCAACAAAGATTCCTTTGTTAGCCTTGTTACTTAGTCAGAAGCACATCAAAATGCATTATTAAAAGTGCTCAATCAAGCTTATGTTCTTCAAGACATCTTCATAAATAAACTGGATCGCCTAGTAAATAATATTGTTGTTGATAATTTTATTTCATTCAATAATGATAAAATTCTACCAGAGGGCAACACTTCAATAAAAGCTCTTCATAAAGGGACTATATTGCTCAAAGTCCTCATTGGCAATGGATTGGCTTTAAATGTCTTGCCGCTAATCACATTGTCTCAGTTACCAGTTAATGCTAGCCAAATCCATCATAGCCATATAGTCATTAAGGCATTTGACAGGACAAAAAGATAAATCAGGGTGACTATTTTGATCATTTTAAATATTGGTCTATTCCCATTTGAGTTTAAGTTTCACGTAATGGAAATCATTTGAGCATACAACTATTTATTGGGATAACCGTGGATTCATTCTATGAGGGTTATCCCATAATCTGTGCATCAAAAGGTTAAATTCATAATTAATGAAAAACTGGCTAGCCTATCTAGAGAAGAAGGCATTGTGGCTATGACTTTTATCGAAGCCCCTTATATTGAACAAAATGATAAAGTGCTTTTTTAGATCCTTTGAAATTGTTAATGCCACCTTTATTGTAGAACAATCTATAATCCCAAATGCCAGAATTTCAAAGAGCACCTACGTGGGTCTTAAGCTTATAGTCAAGAAAAGAGCCTGAGTTGAAATAGGGTTTAGGAATAATTTGTAAGGGATCAGTTGGTCTATTAATGGCATTAGCAAGAAAGATAAAGCACAGATTGGACTTCAAGTCAAAATAGAGTCAAAAAAAGAAATTTAAAAATAGATCTCAAGAAATTAAGCTAGCCTAAGCCATCTATCAACAATGAAGCTAGAAGTTAGCCCTCTACCATTTACTGGATGAAATGTTTTTTCATGGAGGGGTCGTTAATCTAGGAACTGAAGAAAGAGAAACTAAAGATGTCATTGCAGTGATTAGTAAAGCTTTTGAGAAGTTTAAGATGGCCACCATTGGAGAAAATAGTGAAGAGTTGAATGATGATCATGGGATCCATCCTTATCTTTGTAAATACATCCTGAGGAATTAGACTTGTACTGAGAGAACGTAGTGTTTAGGCTGATTTGAAAGTAACTCTAAAAACTCATTTTGTCATCTAAGAATCTTTCTGTAAAAACTTAAAATGTCAAATTATCATTTACATAAATGAAATGCACATGACCTTCTTATCTATATCCAATTTTTTACCAATATATCTTTTCTTTTTTACATATACAAACACAAATGGTGTCATATATTAATTTCCTAGTTCTTTCTTTTTTTATCTTTACAACTTTCTTATTTAAATATAAGTGCATGATACCAATCATGATTTAGAGGTCAATTTTGAATAGGCTATTTACTTGAATGAGGTCGATTTTGAAGAAGATGTTGATGATTATACTTTGCCACCAGATTTGCTAACAATAACTGAGTGAGGGGATGAATGAATAATGCCCTATGAAGAATCCACTAAGGTGATAAATTTAGGGAATAATAAGGATGATTGAAAAAGTCAGAATAGGGATTACTCTCATAACTGTCACAAAGAAAGAATTAATAAGTTTACTTTAATATTTTTAAGATGTTTTTGCATGGTCCTACAAAGACATGCTAGGATTGGATACAAAAACCATGGTCTATAAATTACCTCTAAAACCGAAATACAAACAGGTTCAACAGAAGTTAAGAAGAATGAAACCAAAAATGCTTTTGAAAATAATAAAAAAGGCAAAAAAATAATTCAAAGCGGGATTTTTCAATGTGAAAGAATACCCAAAATGGGTTGCAAATATTCTTTCAGTTCCCAAAAAAGATGGTAGAGTCAGAATATATGTAGATTACTGGGACCTAAATTGGGTGAGTCCAAAGGATAATTTCCTTCTTCCCCGCATAAATAGTCTGGTTGATAATACTGTGAACAATTGTCTGTTTTCTTTCATGAATGGATTTTTAGGGTATAACCAGATAAAAATGGTGCCACAAGATATGGAAAAGAGCATATTTATCACAATATAGGGAACTTTTTTTTATAAGGTGATGCCATTTGGACTAAAAAATGCAGGGCAACTTATCAAAGGGCAATGGTTACTTTATTCCATAATATGATGCATAAAAAGATAGAGGCATATATGGATGACATGATTGCTAAGTTACCCTAAGAGGATGGACATGTTACAGATTTACAAAAATTGTTTAAAAAGACTAAAAAAGTATCAGTTGAAATTAAATATAGTAAAATACAATTTTCGTGCATGGTTGGGGAGATTATTAGCTTTATTGTGAGTGAAAAAGGGATTAAAGTTGATTCGAATAAGATAAGCTATCTAGGAATTAGCTATCACCGTATACGCAAAAAAAGTGCAATGTTTCTTCAAGAGATTAAATTACAATGCCAGATTCATATCCCAACTTACAGATAAGTGTGATCCCACCATACTGAATGGAATGACAAAAGTCGAGAAGCATTTGAGAAAGTTAAGCACTAATTAAGTAATCTGCCATTGTTGGTACCACCTGTACTAGGATGACCTATGATTCTATACCTATTAGTATTTAAAAAGTTTATGGGTTGTATGCTAAGATAGTAGGATAAGATAGGAAGGAAAGAGTAGGTGATTTATTACCTCAGCAAAAAGTTCCTTAACTATGAGGTAAATTATTCTTAAATAGAAAAGATATACCATGCCCTAGTTTGGACTACTAAAAAGCTCTAACAACATATATTGTATCATACCACCTGCCTGATCATTAAAATTGACCTAATCAAGTATCTGTTCAAAGCACCAACTTTACCATAAAGGTTAGCTAAATGGCAAGTCTTGCTATTAGAATATGATATGGTTTATGTGAGTCAGAAGGCAATCAAAGAAAGCACTATTATCGAATTCTTAGTAAGCTGGGCACTCGATGATTATTAGCCATTGAATTTTGACTTTCCTGATAAGGATTTAATGAATATTTTAGTAGAAAAGGAAGAATAGTCATAAAAAAAAAATCAACATGGAAAATGTATTCTGATGAAGCATCAAATGCTTTGGGCTATCGAATCTAGGCAATCTAGATATCTTTGAAAGGGGACTATTATCCTTTCACTACTTGATTAGACTTTAACTGTACAAGTAACATATCAGAATATAAGGCATGTGTTATGGGACTTCAAGCAACTATAGAAAAAAAGTTTTATTATTGAAAGTACATAGAGACTCAACTTTGGTGATTTATCAATTATGTGAAGAATAAAAAACTTGAGATCTGAAGATGTAATAATATAGAAAGCTGATTCTAGAATTATGGAAAGAGTTTGAGGAAGTGGAATTCATTTATTTGTCCTAAAATGATAATCAAATAATAGATGCTTTAGCCACCCTAGCCTAGATGTACAAAGTAAATGAAGGGCAACAGGTAACGCTAATTGAGATAAATATATACGAGTTCTCTGTATACTATTGCAATGTTGAAATAGAAGCAGATGGCTTTCCTTGGTAGTATAACATTAAAAGATATCTCAAGGATTGAGTATACCTGGGCAATACCTCCAAAACTGATAAAAGAACTTTAAGAAGGATGATAATGAATTTTATCCTAGATGGAGAGATGCTTTATAAGAAGAGTTATGATTAAATGCTACTGGATGTGTTAACGCTTCTAAAGCATAGAAGATATTAGAAAAGTGCGTAAGGGGATTTATAGAATCCATGCGAATAGACACAAAATGACAAGAAAAATTTTGAGATTGGGCTAGTTTTATATGACCGTGGAAGGTGATTGTATCATGTATGCCTGAAAAGTGTCATAAATGCTAAGTTTATACTGATAAGATCTATACACCACCTTTTCTATTTCATATCATAACCATGCCATGGCCCTTCTCTATATGGGGCATAAGCATTACTGGAACAACTACCCCTATAGCTTCTAGCCATCAACACTTCATCTTAGTGGCTATATATTACTTCACCAAATGAGTCAAGGTAGCCTCCTATACAAGTTTGACAAGGTCAACAGTGATAAATTTTTTAAAGACCAATATCATTTGTCAATTTAGGATCCTCAGAAGAGTTATAACGGATAACACCTTTAATTTGAATAATAAATTAATGATAAAGGTGTATATCCAGCTCAAAATTTTCCATCATAATTCAGGGACATACCATCCGAATATGAACAAAGCCATAGAGGCAGCTAATAAAAAAATCAAGAAGATTGTAGAGAAAATGGTAGAGACCTATAAGGATTGGCATGAAAAGCTCACCTTTGCTTTCCTAGCATATAAAATTTCAATCTAAACTCCCTATTCGTTACTCTACGGAGCTAAGATCCATTCACTCTAGGTTCTAATGAAAACCAAGTTGGAAAAAGCTGCATAAGTCTGAGATCATTATAAGTAATTGAATTTCATTGAAGAAAAAAGGCTAAAACCATTCAACATATGTAGATGTACTAGAAAAGGATGATGAAAGCACATGATAAGAAAAATTATCCCAAAAAATTCCATGAGGGAGAATTGATATTGAGAAAAATTTTACTTGGAAAAATGATCTTTGAAGCAAATGGTCACCTAATTGGGAAGGGCCCTATGTAGTTCAGAAGGCATTTTTAGAAGAAGCATTGATATTATAGAGATAAATGGAGGCACTCTACCAAACCTCATTAATTTGAATAATGTAAAGAAGCATTATGCCTAGAAGGTAATATTATAATAAAAAACAAAAAAAGGAAAAAAAATTCAGATGAAAGCTTAAAAAGGGCATTCAATCAAAGGTAGTATAAGAAAAGGCTTCGAGCTAAAAACCTGAAATAAAGACTCAAGCCTTTGAAAGGAATGGCCAAAGCATAATTTATTCGAAGACTAAGTTTGAAAAAGACATGGTATAATCAAAAGTATTTTCAAGAAATGGATCTATGCAAAAGTAAACATTTTATTAGGGGAAAATCTTAAAGAATCGAATAGGAGATTCATTTTACCTGAGTAATATCCAAATCTCTTTTATACCTTACCATTATTTTTGTAAAAGAGCCAATATCATATCTTCTTTCGTTGTTGCAAAATAGTTACATATTTTCATTTATACCTTTGATAGACTATCTTTTCAACCATGCAAACATTTCTACGAAATGATAATTAACAGTTTAAGGAAATAGAAATTGATAAAAAGATAACAAATTGATTTCTTTGCATTACTTAGGAATGAGATTAAGACATTGCAAGGATCTTAGTTAATATTCCAAATTCTTTCAAACATTCTAGGAAGGATTAGGGTGGACAAACGACATTTTTGAGCAGAATCTTGATAAAATAAAAATTAAGTCTTTTCACATGATTTCTTAGAATGAAATATTAAATATCTGATTCTACAACTATTGGGCTACCCTTACTGTTATTAGTTTGTTTTAGCTATTGATAAAAAATTTTAGAAACCACATATTCCTCATCATGCTTTTCTTTTTTAGCTAATAATTATTTATTTTAGCTGTTGATAGGAAATTTTAAGAAACCACATATTCTCTATCATTTTTTTATTCTTCAACCTATTAACAATTTATTTTAGCTATTGATGGAAATTTTAGAAACCATATATTTCTTACCATGTTCTTCTTTTTTTAGCTCATAGATGATATTGATGCATCACTTAGTTTAACTTCTCAGGTTTGGATACTCTCTTAAAGTTCACCCATTATCAAAAAAAATATTACAATATTTTCTAAAGGTATGTTTGACCCTAAAAATAAGAGCAAGTGTATTTTGTTTATAATGATCTCTAAAAATGTCTTCAAATTCTAGTTTAAGTGCTAGCTCCCTCCTGCCAGAAAGAAAAAAGATCCTAAATGCTATTTGAAGATGCCTTTAATCCTTCAGTGTAAGTATAGGCCTATTCCACTAACTAAAAAAGAAATATCCATCACATTTTCTAAAAAGATACATTCAACTCCAAAATAGGTTGGATCAAACTTTGATAAAGAAAATTAATCATATGCATTTTTCATGCATTTATATTCGCATTTAATAATTTACAGATCCAAAATTAAACATGACATGGAAAAAGCTTTTCAATATGTTGATTGATTTTAGAACTAAAAAGTAAGTCTCTTATTCCTTTAAATAACTCAGATATCAGACATTTTCACCTTAAATTGACTATTTTAGTTTTGCCATAGTTAACCCTTTTAACAGTACTAATTTTAGCCTGCTCAACCTTTTAAACCTAGGTTACATCCTAGTCATTCTTGTTTGACTATATTAGTTTTGCACTGCTTAACCCTCTAGACTTAGGTTTTATCTTGGTCATTTTAAGTTGATTGTACCAGTTTTGCCCAACTCAACCCTTTAGACTTAGGTTTTGCCATGGTCCAGCTTTTAGTTATATCCTGGTAAACCTTCTAGGCTTAAGTTTCACCCTGGTCAGCCTTCTAGGCTTAGGTTTCACCTTGGTTAACACTTTAGACCTACATCCTAGTCATCTTAGTTTAACTGTACCAATTTTTCCTAGTCAACCTTCTAGACTTAGGTTTCTCCTTGGTCAACTTGACTATACCAATTTCGCCCTAGTCAACCTTCTAAACTTAGGTTTTGCTTGGTTACCTTATATTCACTATCTTGGTTTCACCTTGGTTAACCTTTTAAATTTAGGTTTTGCCTTGAGCAACTATTTAGACACAGGTTACATCCTAATCATCCTCATTTGACTACACCAGTTTTGCCCTACTTGACTTTTTAGGCTTAGGTTTCACCATAGTATATTTTCCCAACTTCACTTACGTTTTGCCCTTGGTTACTTATTTTTAATGAATATATTTAGTGTAGTTTTAATTTTTAAAACTTTATAACCTAAACAAAATTATGTTTATTTAGTCTTTGCCTTGTTCCTGATTTTTGGCAACGGCTAAAGAGAAGCAGCTGTAGATACTTAATTTTGCCTGAGCCCTTTTTCTAAGTCGACCAAGCTGATTTTAGCCAACTATTAGTTGATTTAAGTAAGAGGAGAAAGTAAGAAAGAAAATTTGATTTTTGGTAAGAGAAAAGCACAAGAAAAATACTAAAAATCTCTTTTATTTTTCAAGATTTCTAAAGCTCTTAAGGTAGATTTTCTTCTAAAACCTTTGATTTTTGTTCATTTCATTTATTTTTCTTCCTTTTAGTAAGCCTATTGATGACTTAAGCTCATGGATTTAGTTTTATGTTAATGGCCAAGTTTGAAGGCTATGATCATTTCTTCTTATTTTAGTTGTTACATTTGATTTTTATTGACAATAGTTTGATTTCTTATTATGCTACATGTTTGTGATGGAAGTAATGTTTTGATATTATCTATATGATGTTATGGTCTTTTCTTTGCTACTTTCATGATTATTTTGATGGGATATATTGATATATTCCTTATGATCTCTTGGTTTTTTGCATATTTAAGCTTGATGATGAAAGTTTACTTTGATATTCCTAACTTGTGTTGCGAAAAAATATTTTTTTTGTCCTTTCCATGATGACCAAATATGATGATGTTGCTTTGTTAAGTTTTCATGCTTGACTTAATTGAGTTTTGGACTATATTATCTTGTTTAAAAATTATAGGGAGCTTAAAATAATTTTTAAAAAAATTTTAAGGCCATGGATGGGTAGATTTATGTTGGCCTAACATTTTTTAGTGTGACTGGTTAATTTGTTTTGATATTTTAGGTGTTATTTTGTAATTTTCTAACATATAAAGAATTAATTGCAAATTGTAAAAAAATGTTCTAAGGCCAAAAGTAAGTGGTTGAATCTTTCTTGTGAATTATGATGTGATTTTTGTGTTAATTTGAATGTATTTGGTGCTTGATCTTGTGTTTTATTTCATTTAGGGATCATTATGGAAAGTTAAGAAACTTTACGGATCATTTAGCTAATTCTTGCATTTTATAGTTAAAATGGTTTTTCTCATATAAAACCATGCATTTAGAATTTTAAGAACATTTGATAATTTTGGAGCATTTTCAACATTCCTTTGGTTCTCCAGTGGGTGTAGAAAATACTAAAACTTTTTGTGTATGTTGGGGTATGAAATGTAATTTTTTAAAATTTAAGGGTTTAATTGTAAATTTTGTATTTTGGTAATTTTTTTAGAATCGAGTCTTAGGTAGTCACTGGGATGTTTTTATGCTAAAAGTGTACATTTAGGATAGGTTTACTTTTTGATGATCCCTTTCATATGTTTTAGGGTACTGGGATACTTTCACATTGAGATATACCTTAAGGGCATTTTAGTAGTTTTTCTTAGAACTGAGTCCAAGGTAGTCACTGGGATGCTTTTATGCCAAAGTTGTGCATTTAGGATAGGTTCATAATTTTTATAATGATATCATCTCCTTTAGGGTATCTGGATACTTTCACGTGAAGGTATAAGTTAGGGTCATTTTAGTAATTGATCACAAAACTAAATCTTTTGGAGTCACTAGGATACATTCATGACAAAAGTGCATTTTTGGTGTATGTTGGCCATATTGACCAAATGCAAATCCTTAGAGTCAAGTTTAGTACCTATCATTTGAATCAAGTCTTGGGATAATTTTTTTAAACATAAACTGAAATTTTTGAAAAATTAAAGGAATATCTTCAAGTTAAAGTAATACATGGAATTTCTCCCAGAATTTGAGAGGGGTTCTAAGGATTACTTTAGTAACGAGATATCTGTTTTAAAGTGAAAATCAAGATTTATAAAAATTTTTAAAAAAAAAAACCTTTCATATTCCTCCGGCCCCTTGTGGGGTGCAAAAGATATTTTGATTTTTAAAACTTTTTGTGTTTCTCTAGTTTTTCGATGGGGTACAAAAGACAATGACAACAAAACTTTCATGTTCCATTGGTCTTCTGGTGGGGTACATAAGAGATTTTGATTTTTAAAAATTTCAAAAACCTGATTTTGTTCATGTGGAATAATAAATTTGTTTCATAAAATATTATTTTGGGAATTGCAATTAAATGCCATATTTGAAACTGGATAAAAATTAATATTCAAGTTAACATGTAACCAATAAGGTACTGATTTCTAGGCATCATGAGAAAGTTAATCCTTACTTGTGATAGTAGCCGACTCCTGAACTTTTCTATATGATCTTTGCTATGATCATGGACCTCAGAGTTAGTATTTTAGGATTCTGTAATCCTTGAAATACAAACTCTAGTCGGTGACTAATCTCACCTAGCCCAAGGCAGCTCCAAATAAGTGGTCATTTCATAATGACTATTTAGGGTAAAGTTGAGCTAGCAATTCATTTCAACCATCCAGTCTTCAAAAATAAGAAAATATTAATAATGATATGACTCACTAAAATAAGAGAATAGAAAATAGTGATACATCAATAAATGTAGGAACAAGGGCCATTTATGTCAGGCCTAGTCAGGATTCATTTTTAAGCCATGTTGCGACAGCAAAAAATTTAGCAAGTGAACAGTTCATTATCTATGCCATTTGATTAACCACACTAAAGCTCAATCACAAGCATTTTTGTTAGTATATGCCCTGAAGCCAATCTGACTAGACAAGGAATATGATAGTTAATAATGAAAACTAATCACTTATATAGTGATTCAAGGTTTTCCTTTATGTTAGTGGCATGATTGACACTCAAACAAACACTAATTGGATGAAGCCCATGAAACACAATGGCCTTGCAAAGTTAATATTGAGTTACGAAGATGAGATCCTTATATATTAAAGTGGTATTTCTAAAAATGTTCCTAGTCATCGTATTGTCAAGGTAAGGCATTGACAATGCATAAAGACTAGCATATGCTAAGCCTCTATGCATTTGATGCATGCAACTCTTTGATCTCATAGAAGTTGAAATATAGAGATACTTTGGGATAGCATATGGATGCTTGTTTTGTGGAAACAAGTTCACTGAACATGGCCCGTATGACAACTCTATTTGGCATTAGTCACTCAAGTGTCTATGGAATATGTTTTCATGTGCTAGTCGTGTATATTAATCCTCAGAATTGTGATACTAGGTCATCTCATCTTAGGAGTGTCATACTTTGATTTATCTGAGATAGGTCTGTAATGATAGATACTTAAGATAGGGTACGTTGGGTATGACATGAATCATATGGTGGATGAATGAGTGATCCGAAAGGATTCACCATTTTGAGTGACATTGAAGACATATCCCATTTGTTCTTAGCTTTGCTTAACTTAATAAAGTCGTTGGCCAATACATGATAAATTTAGGACAAATTATTTCTTTAAATTCATGAGGTTAACCAAAAACTGCAAGAACTAAAATAGATTGATACTTGAGTAGACACTGCACCATGCTTATGATCCTTCTGGGGTATCTAGTGACAAGAGTTACTGAAAGATTTTTAAAAGGTCATATTGACTCTTCCTACATACCAGGTGGCCATGATGCCTTGTTAGAGGTCAATCTTCGTTTATAAGTAAAAATACACTTAATTGAGTAATTATATTTATTGCTATCATAATATAAGCCTAATGGGTCACACATAATAAGATGATCTATTGGATTAAAATCGAGACTTAGTTAAGTTTGACTTAATTAAATAAAAGATATAATGAGTGGACTTAATTGAATAAGTTCAATTAAGAATTATTTAAGACATATATTAGATTTATAAAATCCAATTAGAGATGTCTTAATATGGAAATAAAGATAAGAGTGTCTTATCAAGCTAATGTCTATTTAAAGACATGATTTTAAGGATATTATTATATAAATCCAAATAATTGTATTTGAAAAATTAAAATAATTATTTGACAATTATTTAGTTAGTTATTTAATACTATTGACATGGAGTAAAACTATTTTACTTGAGTTAAAAAATTAATAATAAATTAAATTATCTAACATGTAAATTAAGGGGTTGGGCTAAAAGCCCTAATTATCAAGTTAATGGAGTTTAGTTGTGAACTATTCCAGGTCAGGCCTGCTAATAGGCTTGGAGTATGGAATAGCCATCCTTGGTACACTATTGTGCTAAAATATTAATAAGTTGCTATTTGGGCCTAATTTTGGACAAGCTAATTA
This sequence comes from Adansonia madagascariensis, assembly GCA_038381835.1. Classification (NCBI taxonomy): domain Eukaryota; kingdom Viridiplantae; phylum Streptophyta; class Magnoliopsida; order Malvales; family Malvaceae; genus Adansonia; species Adansonia madagascariensis. The sequence continues at coordinate 49,557 of JBBYHL010441695.1, forward strand.
AAGTAGTTTTAATTGGGCTCCAAGAAACACTATAAGTTGGCACCACCTATGGGGCTTATTTAAGAGGTCCGGTTCATTCATTAAACAGTTAAACCTAGTCCATGAAGCTAATATATAAAAACACTAAGTTTTTTGAGAGAGAGTTAGCTGTTAGCAAACCCTAAGCAAACAACCCTAAAGCTCCCTAAAGGTTGTTGTGCCAACTTTCTTACTTCTTTAAGCCCTCTTATGCATTGATTCATATTCTAGGTGATCTCAAATTGTTCTTGATAAAAAAAAAACATAGAAAATTTATTTTCTAGCATAAAGGAATCAACTAGAATTAAGAATAACGATTTTTGGATTCGTTTATTAGTATCTGTGCAAAACAACCATTTTTCTAAGGGTGTTTAGGCACAAACATGGTTTCTGAGTGGTTTGAAATTGTTTTTGATTGTAAAGAAGGTAGAAAACCTCGTTTCTAGCCTAGAGGAATCAATCGAAATAAAAAATTAGGATTTTTAGATTTATTTGCTTGCATATGCAAAACACAGTTACTTCCTTATAGAGTTATTTTTTGGCTTTTAAGTACAACAAGTATGGGAAATGTTCTTGTATCATTTTAGATCTAAAACGTTGGCTATATATTTTTTGGTTAAGGTTTGAAAAGCCTTCTGGCTAGTACCAGAGAACCATTGAACCTTATGAAGGCTCCAATAGGTATCTATGTGGATCACCTCTAGAGACAGAACACTTGGATTACTTTTGGCCTTCAGAAAATATCATACTAATCAACCTAAGGTGCGTTCATTGAGGATTCAGCATGCTTAAAGTTACAATCTCCAAGCAAGTATGATTTCTAATAGATCTATGTTTTAAATTGCAATCCAATCACATGTGCATTTCTTCATAAGATTTTGATGTATGGGTGCTTCTTTGTTTAATTCTACTACTTATATTTAATTTTGATTAAATTTTTATGTTTATATCGATAAGCGTGAGCCTTGAATTTCCCTTATAATTTTGTCAAACATAGTATAAACAAAATATTATTTTTCTTAGTTATGAAAACATATTTTTGTTTAGCCTTGTTAGTCTATGAATCCAAGTATAAATGCATGATTTTTCCCTATGATTAAAATGTCTATTTGTTAGAATCATTAGACATCTATTAATCCTATTTGTTGGAAAAAAAATATTAGCCTAACTTAGGGAGATTTTCCAAGGCTATAAAGCACTCAACAAGATAATATTAAATAGTCTTTTTAAGGCACATCTAAAACTAAAATCATCTCGCAAAAACATCAAGCATCAATAATTATGAAAATTGTATCATTAAAACATTTTAGCAAGCGATATATGATAAAAAATGCATGTCCTAGTATAACCACATTAAGGCATATTAAAATGAACATTTATTACCAAAATTAGACATGAAGATTGAGTGAAGATTGAGCAATATATCATGATAAAAAAAACAATGGTTATTGAACCTTAAATGAAGAAAAAGAAATTTGTGCTTGCCAAAATATCACCACAACATCATCAAAGCATAGTCAAAGCAAATGGCATCACCAAAATGCAAGATTTACTAGTTGGTTTTTTGCATGGTCTTTGCTTCCTAAAAATGAAATACGGATGAATTAGAAGCCAAAGAAATCAAGAGAATGAAGGGAAGTATACACTAAGGCTACCTTAAGATCCCTTCTTTTTTGGCTCTGAAGTTCTCGACCAAGGTTTTTTTGCCTTTTAAATGCCTTCTTTTTCTTTTATGGTGGCTAATGTTATGGTGAGAATGTTTGAGGGCTAGATATGATGTAGGAATTAGAGAATATGAAGGTTATTATATTGGCTTGGCATGTATGAGTGAAGAAGGTTTTCTTGGGTGGATGAATATTGTTAATAGAATAACTATGGGAATACAGCATTTTCCTTCTTTGGAGGCTAATGGTGAAAGTCATTTTTGAAAGCCAATTTGGCTTTTAAACAAAGTCTTGGTTGACCAAGGCTAGGGCATCAAAGAGGACTTTTTTCGTATTTTTTTACTCGCTCATGTGATGAGTCATGGAGCTTAAAAGATTTGTTTACAAATAATAATTGGTCATAGTATCACACTTAATTACTAAACGGTCATGGATTGCCAAGATTGTCTTTTTAAAAATCAAATTTTGCCTTAAAATATCTATTTCCTTACTAAGTGGGCCTTAAAAAAATTCATTAAGCCAAGCCCAAATTTAATAAAATAAATGAAACATGGACCAAAATAATTTTAATAAGGCCCATTTGAATTTAAAATATTTGAGAAATTGGCCCAACATAATTAAATAAATAAGCCCACATAAATTAATTATATAAGCATATAGGCCTTATTTTATCTAATATATATATTTTTAACAAGGCTTGGCCTTAAGTTTAATAATTTAAAACCTTATCTTCGCTTGGGATAATGCATATTAGGTCCAAGCCTGCAAATTCAGCCTCGATGATGCCCTGAGATGCTTGCATGAAGAATCAGACAAAATTGGGTGTCTATAGATGACATTACTTTCCCTTGAGACATTTTAAGCTTTGGAGTTTTGGTTGTTTGTTAGATCATCTTAACTTTTATGGAGACTTGAATAGACTTTAAAGGATTCCTCTTTTAACCTCATTAACATAGGACTAGAATCTAACCATCATCATATTCATATTCTTTTTAAAGCAAATGGTTGCTCTTATTCCTTTAGAGATCCACCATCATACTTGTGCTTGGGGCTTATATGTTTGGATAAAAAAGTCAAATTTTATGATTTTATCTAGCAAATTGGATTAAGAAACCATACAGTTATGCCAAATTTGATGACACTGTGTCATCTTTAAATTCAATTTTTTTCCTTTTCATAAAGTTACGTGATTCTATTCTTTTAAATAAAGCACATATTTAAATGGTGGTTAATCAAGAATTATACTTGCAATAGTTGGGTTTAACAGTTTTATCACCTTCTTCAAGTCCTTTCATTTTTTTTGGAAATTGAATAGCTTAGTTCTTAAATGTTTTTTAGGTATGCTTGAAATATTTGAAGTAGTAATGAGATACTTCTTTTCTTACCTTTTGTTTGAAGTGATTTTACCTTTGTGTTTGGCTTGAGTAGGTGTAGGTTTTATCTCTTGAGATTGTTTTTATTTGGAAGACATCTTAAGGGGCTTGGTATTCACAACCATGGAATGTTTGTTTTTTTCCATGTTGGTAAAGGTTTTGCCTTGTCTGCAGGTATCTTGCTTTTTTTTGGCTCTTGCAAAAAAGGGTATTAATTTCTTGTAGCTATCATTCTTAACACCATCTCATGAGCGTAAGTAGCTAATTCTTCAAAGGTCTTAGGCTTGATGCCTTGAAGAATGTAATATAAGCTCTAATTCATATTTTTTACCCACATGTTGAGGGTAGAAGACTCAAATAGTCATTCTATGTACTTAAGGCTCAAATTCTTCTATTTATGGATGTAATCGATGATTGGCTCACCTTTCTATTGGCATGAGCTTGTGAGTTAAATCATGGTGACATATGATGAATGCTATAAAATTGATTGAGGAATTAATGAATGGAACTCTTTTTTCGTGAAGTCTGGCCTTATGCATGTATTGGATTTAAAAAATCCTCAACGTAAATGTAGTAGAAATAGTAAACATAGAAACAACCAAACTTTCCTATAAATCTTTAGGGAGGGACTTATGTGTAGTAATCTTTACATATTTGAATCAATATTTAATCATCCATATGATCAGAACTTACCTTATCTTTGATGTTGAAATCTAAAACAAAAGCTCTACTACGTTGATTTCTTGAGAGATTTTTGAAGACCACAAATAGCACAAGTGTCCTACCTTTAGCGATTATCCATATAGGTAGCTGTTGAAACCATTTTAAGGCCTGATTCTCCAATGCTAGCTAGAAGAGTTGTTAAATCTCAACCAAAAGGTAACTTTAAATCTTGAATCAATCGAGAAACAAGAAGAAAGAATGAAGTAAGATTGTGCGAAGCATAATGGCCGTCAAGAAAGTAGTGCAATTTTTAAGGTTTTGTATAAATGAGAAAATGTATAAGAAAACTAAATTTTATCTAATAAAATAAATTTTCTCAAGATACTCAGCAGCCTTCTATCTTAAAATTAGGTTAAAACTCTCTTAAAGACATTAGGCCATCATATCTATATATATACTATCTCAATCCTACTTCTGCTTTGATTTAGAGTGGGATAGTTTTGACCTAGTTAAAACTCCAAAAACAAGTTCAACTTATTCTCATTGTTTTAGGTTAATTTAATGGTCAGCCAACTATCCTCCCATTTTGATCAAAATATCCACCAAAATTGAGCCAAAGAGATCAACTCAACAAGCATGGACCATACTCCTTGTAAATGGTGCAATAATTAAGGTTTTTGGGCTAGACTTATGCTTACATGAATTTGATCCAATTAATTGAATTCATTATTTATCTAAATAAATAAACAATAGTTCTTTAATAAATATAATTATTAAATAATTATAAATATTAAATAAATAATTTGGAAACACAAATTAGCTAGTGTACACACATCCCTACAGATTTTATTATTATAAAATCCTTAATTTAGTTAAAACTATTTTTAGCTTAATTTTAATATTACTTAATCAATTATCAAATAATTAATATTACAATAATATTATAAGGGACAAGAAATAAAATATTGAGATAGGATATTTGATTCTTAATCAAATCCTAAGTCTAGGTGAAATCCTATTTCAGCTAAAACTAATGTTTATCAACCTTTACAATTATGTCTATTTTAGACATTATTTTAATAAGACAATCTTATTATTAATGTCTTAACTAGACAACAAATTCTAAATTTCACAAATATAATTTTATCTTAAATAATTGAAGCTATTTAATTAAATCTTTCATTTAAATTACCTTTTATTTAATTAAGTCATACTTAATTAAATCTCAGATTTAATCCAATAGAACTACCTTATTGTGTGTAAACCATTAGATTCCTAACATGTTGATAATGAACATAAATAATCTCATTAATCATGTTCATAAATCAAGAGCGGGATCTAGCAACCCATCAAGAACACCCAAATGCTAAAGAGTCAGTGTGACCTTACAGGAACCTTTTAAATAACTAGCCTATCAGTGTAGTATGGTTCTTTCAGCATATATCCTAGATTGAGGAAGAGCATGGTGTGATGTCTACCCAAACCTATATCCATATTCATTCTTACAACTCATGGTTAATGTTCATGGATCTATAAGGAACTATTCTTTATAATCCATTTATTCTCTGGCCAGAGACTTTAATCCAATCAACCATAGTTAAGAACATTTGAGATATGACTCCACTGTCACTCAAAATGGTGAATCCTCTTTAGTTCATCTACCATATAGTTCATGCTATACCCAAAACCACCCTACCATAAACATCTATCTATTGTGGACCCGTTCGTGATGGAATCAAAGCATAAAACTCCCTATACAAGATGACATGGTATCACAAGTCTAACGACAATTATACATGACTAGCAGATGAAAATATATTTTATAAACACTTGAGTGACTTATACCAAATGGAGCTCTTAATTGAGCCATGTTCAATAAACTTGTATCCACAGAATAAGCACCTATATGGTATTCCCAAGTATCTTATATACTTCAACCCCTATGAGATTAAAAGGTTGCATGCATCCAATGTATAGAGGCTTAGCATATACTAGTCTTTGTGCATTGTCAATGCCCATCTTGACAATATGATGACTAGGAACATTTTTAAAAACAAGTTTGATATATAAGGATCTCACCGTCATATTGGTTTACTAACTTTGCTAGGCCATTGCATTTCAAATGCTTTATCCAACCAGTGTTTGCATGAGTGTTAATCACACCACTAACATGAAGAAAACCTATGTTACCCATGCTTAGTAACATATATGATATTATTTAACTAAGTATCCTTTATCCAAATCGATTAGTTCAAAGGCATACACCAATAATTTGGGCTCATGTTGTCTCTAGCTATTGATCGTCTCGAGCTTAAGATCAATTTCTCGCAATGTACCTTAGGGTGGATCCTCACGGATCTATAAGTGCGTATGACTTAAAATATTTTTCTGACTTGGAATGTCTTCTTGATCGAGACTTTTCCTTCGCAATGTGATAAGAACGAGAAAGTACATATTCTCGACTTATGGCATAGTGAGGGGGACCATAAGACGAATCATTCATCTTATAAGTCTCGGGTGACCATCACAAAATGGCTAACGCTTGGAGTCGCCACTGATCATTTCTGACTAGGCATGACCGGATGCCTATTGAAACCTATGTTTTGAGTTACAAAACTCAAAGCATCAATCCTGTGGTCTATGTAATGCAAAGATTCATCATTTGGGTTTGGGAGTTGGTTATGTGCGATGAGGTACGAACCTCTTCATAATGCCTGAAATCAGTACCTTACTAGCTATGTCTTATCTCAGTTTCGATCTTTTCGATCTTAACTTGTCACTATGTTGATATAACCCTCTTTTAATGCATGAATCTTATAGAGATACAAATCCAGGTTTTAATTAGAAAGATTTAATCTCATATACCCCCCGGAGAGATAGGGAATATAAAGATTTTCAATAAAATGACCTCTGGATTTTACTTTGAAAATGGAATGTTCCACTTTGGGCAATGGAGAGATACCCACATAGAACATTACCTTTAATTTTATTTGAAATGTTTTGAAAACATGAATGCAAATAATCATCACAAAGAAATCATGTTAGTAAGGCAATAAATGAAGTAACGTAAGATGGATCATTCAATGCAATGATAAAGAAAATGGGTAGACTATTGGAATTTATCTCGTAATTGACATCGATTATCTGGCAATAACTGAATCGATAATTTTTTAGATGCATATGGTTCCCTGATTAAACAAGGTTTGTTTGACATATTCACGGGGCCTCCGGGAAAAGAAATAAAAAATTAATTGTAATTGAAAGATAGGGTTGGATTATCCCCTTAGAAAGATGGCGTTGGAGTATCCTCATGGATGACAAATCATTTTTACAAAGGAAGATTTTTCAATCTCGACAATTTTAAAAAGCAGGGTTGGAGTATTCCCTTAGAATTTAGGGTTAGAATATCCCCATGGATGACAAATCATTTTGACAAAGGAAGATTTTTCAATCTCGACGATTTTGAAAAGTAGGGTTGGAGTATCCCCTCAGAAGGTCGGGGTTGGAGTACCCCCAGAAGTGGCACGTCTGACACTCTTTAGAGAAGTCAAGTTGGAAAACATAAGTTGACAAAACTTTACGATTTAGGAAATATGTGAGCATTTTGACAACTTTTGGCAAAAAAAATTATTATGGATGAGGATGGTGAAGATGTAAAGTATGTTTGTGCCTTGATATGAGCTTATGGGAGGTCAAAGTATATTCTCGAGTCTGATCGGGGTGATACGGAGACATTCAAATGTCTCGAGATGAAATTCAGGAAAACAACTCAATTTTGACCATAACCAAAAATAGGGGATAGCAGCATGCTATCCTGCATCCCAAATTTATTCTAAATTGGTTTGAAAGATTTAGAGGGTGAACAAGATACCGCTAGAAAGCTGACTCGACAAGGGTCAATCTAAAAATATTCCCAATATCCCAAAAAGTCTCTTTCTAGGGGAATAAATTTTCAAATTTGGATCAATTTCGCTGCTGGCAGAGCATACAAGAATTAATGCGTGTTAAAATTTGAAAAATCATTTTGGACTCATTTGGTATCGAAAAATTGCAAATAATGCCTTTCCAAAAATAGAATTTCATGAATCTTTTAGAAAAAATGTTTGAAAAATTTGGAAAAATCATTTAATGGGCCTAAATGGTCCAACCAGAATACATGTTCAGATTCTATAGGTTTTGGACAGTTTAGATTTGAAAAACCATAACTCTCTCATCTAGAATGATCCGGGGGTGAATAAGACATTGTTTTAAAGATAATTCAACATGCTTTGAGAGAAAAATATCAAAAAATTCATGAAAAATCATTCAAGATTTTAAAGTGATTTTTCAATTTGCAATAGTTATGTTGCCAGTAGGGGACAAAGCAAAGCAAGGAATATCTCTTATTTTTTTATGTTTACAAGTCCAAACTCGAGTCATTAACATTTGAACATCTACGACTGAAGAGAAAGAGTGGCATGACATCACGAACTCGTTTGCATAGCCCCAAAGTAGTTTGGGATGATGAAACAGCCTGTTGATCATACCACTCAAGGTTTTGACTCAAAAAAAGGCACAAACATTTAGGGAATAATT
>JBBYHL010441696.1:0-17461 GCA_038381835.1 Adansonia madagascariensis
TTTTTAATTTATCTTATTACTTTGTTATATTATTATCAGACTCTAATTATCATTACTTGAAATAATAATAATAATAACAATAATAATAATAATAATAAAAGCATTTAAAATTTTACTAGTAACATGCATAAACTCTAAATATTTAATGAGTTTAACTAATTAAATTTTTTTAAAAAAAATGATAAATGGATTATATACTTTATTTACAATGCTTTCAAAGCTAATGATATGATTTACTTTCGATAAATTATTATTTTATCATATATAGACTTGCTCAAGGATCAGGCTACCCACTTGGCCCAATTGGACCTGAGCCAGGTTCTTATATTTTTGTTTCAAACTAGCCCGACTCAACTCGAAACAATGATTTTAAATTAAAATAACATATATTTTATTTGAATTAATTATAAAATATATAAATATTAATAAAAAAATATTCTTTAATGTGATGAACAATAATTCTAGCTTGAACAGGTGAATTTAGGTACATTAAATTAAATAAGAACCTTGGCTTGAGATTTTAAAAGATTCAGGCCGTAACTGGCTTAACTCATAAGCAGGTTTAATCACATATACAATATAAATTCAGTTTTTAATATTGAATTAAATATATATAGTATTAGTATTTAATATTTAAAATTTAATATTTGATTCATTTTTGATATGGTATTATCTATTATGACTTTCATATTTTTTAATTTATCTTATTATTTTCTTATACAATTATCAAACTCTAATAATCATTACTTGAAATAATAATAACAATAAGAAAATAAGAAAAATATTCAAAGAAGTATTTAAAATTTTACAACTAACATATATAAACTCTCAATAGTTAATGTGTTTAACTAATTAAATTAAAAAAAAAATGATAAATCAATAATATACTTCATCGACAATGTTTTTAAAGCTAATAATATGATTTACTTTTTTTTATAAATTATTATTTTATCATATACAGACCTGCTTAAGAGTCGGGCTACCCACCTAACCCAGTTGGGCCTGGGTCTAAGTTCTCATGTTTTGGTTTTAAACTAGCTTGACCCAATCAAAACAGTGATTTTAAATTAAAATAATATATATTTTATTTAAATTTAATTATAAAATATATAATATTAATAAAAAATATTTTTTAATGTGATAAACAGTAATTCTGACTTAAATAGATAGATCTGGGCACGTTAAATAAGGACATGGGCTTGTGATTTTAAAAAATTTAGACTGCAGCCCGGCCTAACCCATGAGCAAGTTTAATTATATTTAAAATATAAATTATATTTTTAATATTTAATTAAATTATTAAAAAAATATTAAAATAAAATTCATAATTAAAATTTTTTATTTATAAAAAATTATTTAATTATAATTTTTTTATTTATATTTAGTATTAAATTTGAGTTCGAATTTAGATTGGATTTGAATTTTCTCAAGCTCGAACCATTAATTTTTTAATCAAATTAAATTTGATTCAAATTTTTTAAGATAAATTTTTGAATTTACGTTCAGTTTGGCACCTCTAGTCAACCGTACTCGGCCCTTGGAGAAATATAGTCACCAACTCACGGCATTTAAGCCAGAGTTTAGTATTTAGTCTTTTGTTTCAGTCTGGGTTGGGTGAATTGGATTTTGTCTAGATTTTGGTTGAAATTTTGCTGCTGGCACTCAGAGGACAATTGGATTCAAGTTGGATTACTTTGAATATGGATGCGTCGGGTATGGATTCTGGACTTTTCACGTTAAGTTGGATTTAGAGACAACAGCAGATCAAATTTATATATATATTTTTATAATATTTGAATTCGTATAAGTATTTTATTTAAATTTATTTATTATCTGTATCAAAATTATATATTATTATTTAAAATCAAATTAAATAATATTATATGTTAGATATTTGAATTCATTAAAATTTAAATTATAATAAGTTAATCATGTAAACCAAAGTTTGATTTTTTTATGAGTATAAATTTATGTATTTTACAATAAATAGATAAAGAATTTGATTTATGAAGTCATTATCTGTAAAAGTAATAGAGATTTAAATAATAAATTTTGATATCTAAATCTATTATTTATAAAAGTAATACAGATGTAAATAATAGATATTCAAATGTTTATATCTGCACATGTTTTAAATTCATTGTAGGTAATAATTATATTATTTAAATTTACATTCGTTTAAAATCAAAATATTTAAATTAAAAAAAATTAAATAATTACGAACATCAGCATTGAGATTAAAAGCATTGTGATTAAAAGTAATTGTAACCGTAGTTCCTGCCTGCTTTTGTTACCGGGAACAATTTCAGACAACCGGGATTTTTAATTGAAATATAGTAGTTTTTTTCTTTTTTGTGTTTTTTCTGTGCATATGTCTTTGATTGAAGTTTAGTATCTTGTATGGTATTTGCTTTTCTGATCGGATGTAACAATTGCAATAAAATGCTAATCCAACGCTATGCCAAACCAAGATAATTTTTTAATAATTTTTATATAATAAAATAAACTTTTAAATTTAATTTCATCCGACTTTAATTAGATATAAAAAAAAAATTCAAAATTGGGTTTAGTTCACTGTCACAATCTAGAGACACCTCTTACATATCTATGGTGGATATAGAATTATCTACTTTTAAAGTTTACAGATACCAAAATTTAATCATAGTTATTAAAAAGGATTCAATGACCACAACTCATTCATAAATTTAGACAATTATTTAAAATATTATATAATTAAATAAATTTTAATATTTAAAATTTTATATTATATAAAATTTAATATATTTATATATTAATTTTATTTTTTTACACAATTATATCGAATTTAAAATTATAATTAAATACAACGCCACGTGGCTCGACCGCCGAAAGAAAGGACATTAGGTGACTAGGCTTCGCCCTAAGGAAACTGACAAAAAGTGACTAACGTGTCCTCCATGTGCAAGCACGCTGTTAATTCATTTCCCGACAAAATCAAGACCGTCAAGATAATGCCATTGTAAAATTTATTCTTGATCATCTTCGGATAAGATGGCTAGTTTGGTGCGTTCACCAACTGTTAATTTAGGTACATTGTATTACTTTATCCTTTTTAGATTTAATTTAATTGTGGATTTGGTCCAATGGATTAAGTTCAAAAGTGTTGATTAAACTCAACAAAATTACTTGGAAACTCAGATTGACTTAATTTCTACTCTCTAGCAAAAATTTTTTGTTGACTTAATTTTTACCCTCCGTCCAAGTAAAACATAACTCTTTCACACTTCTTCTTCTTCTTCTTCTTCTTGTTATTATTATTATTGTTATTGGCTAATCATTTATTTGGATTTGCTGATTATTATGATTCTAAATTTGTAGAAGAAAGGTATAAAGAATTTATTGTAATCTGAACAAGAGATTACTTACCTTTTTTTGAGTAAAAAAAATTAAAAATAATAAACAAACTAAGAATAAGATTCATCTTGCTATTATTTAATATATATATATATATATATATATATTGATCATAATCTGATTCAAAGACTCTATTTTGAGTTTTATTTACAAATGAAATTAATTTTTGTAATGCTAACGCATTACATGTGCCATAATATTTTACATTAAAATGAGATTTGTTTCAACTTTCGAGATCTAATAGCGACTCAGAATGTTACTGCCACTTTCCTCGACAATCTTCCTCCCTAAATACTTTTTTTTTTGGGGGGGATAAAAAATGTATGAGAACACATCATCTACAATACATTATAATAAAATAATAAATCTATTGAGATAGTTTTTGAGATAAAAGTGGATAAGGTTTGTAACTTTTTTAAATAAACAAAATTTATTAATTTGTAGCAGAATAGCAAAATACTTTTTAGATATATATTTTTTTAATTTAAAATCATTAATATCTCAAGTTTATTATTTGATATTATTTATTTATTTAATATTTTTATCAATTTATTAAATCAATATCACTTTATTTGTAAAATTAAATTTGATTGTAAACATTATTAATAATTAGATTACGATACGCACACAATTTGAGCAAAAAAATGGCTAAAATATAGGGAGAAATATTATGAAGTTATGGGCAGATAGTGGGTAGTTATTTTAATTGGATAAGTAAAAATAAAAAAAAAAAGTACTTAAACTTTTATATTAAATATATTTTTATTACATTTATTAAAATCAAATTAAAATTTTTTATAATTTATTAATTAAATTAATATCACTTAATTTATGATATTAAATTTAATCAAAATATTATTAATTATATAAACGTATATATAAACTTAAAAATAAAAAGTACCCTACTCTTATATTTTTATTTCTATTTTTTTTAGTTTTGTTATTTTGGTGACATTAAATTCACTAAAATTTATAATAAAAGATAAACATAGATAATTAAAAATCATGTAACATCCATTAAAATTCTGTTATTACCTACAATTGTCAAACGATTGCACATGAAATGCCGGTGAGGACAGCTTATTTATCGTTACCCATTAAAAAAGAGACAGCTGTCATCCATCACCGAAATTAGGCTTTAAACTCATTTTTACTAATTTACCCTTGCAAGTGTTTGTGGGCGGCAGTCGACAAAAGTTTTAGCGGTTTTGTTGGGTGGTTTTGCTCTGTGGTCCAGAGGTTAACTCGAAAACAACTGTCTTACTAACACCGGTTAATTGTACTTGTTGTAAATTTTTAAATTTATTAACCTATTTGAGGAAATACATAATTAAAAATCGCTTAAAAGAGAAATTAAATGGGACAGAATTTAAGGATATTCATATGTGTCTTGCCCAAAAAAAAATATTTCTTTTATTATCAAAATGTTTTTCCTTTTAACCTGAAAAAAATTATATTAATATTTATATAAAATAAATTATTAATATATTATAATTTATAAAAATATATAATATTTTTAACACAATTATAATAAAATCTAATTGTCTTAAGGACGGTAACTTTTCTTCAATTTTGAGCAACGAACTTCTGCATGTTGCAGAAAAATTGTAGAGGGAAGAACAACTTACACCTTTTAGCCACAAATCAAATCCAATGTAAATTTGGATACAACTTTTTCAATTTGGTCACTACATAAATTTTACCGTTAAGTTTGTTTCTAAAGGTAAGAGAAAAAGTAAAAATCACATTTGACGTGAAGATTAAGCATTCTAAGAAGCTTGCGCTTTCTCCGAACTCTATTTCATTGTATAATTTTTACCATCTTTATACGTTAAAATCGATAAGGAAATGATTAATTTAGGACAAGTCTTGATTGTAATTAGCTTAGATTTAGTTGAAAAGTAGATGTTTGATATATGAATCATAATTTTTTTAATATACCTAAAAGGTACATGTTAGTTTACTAAATTTATATTATAAAATTAAAAAATTTTACTAATAATAGACTAAATAATTTGCTTTAATTGAATTTACCCTGGAAATTTATTAATACTACTACTATGCTTCTACAACAAACTCCAATAATGAAGGTTAGTAGAAATTAATTAATAGCTGTAAAAGGAAAAGGAAATTTCGCTGCATCTGCATGCTTTACAATTGGCAAAAATGCATTGTAGATAAACTCCTGAAATGGCATTTTTCACAATTTTTTCAGGGTTCCCTTTCCAGCTTTCAGCGGGCGGTCATTGTTTTTTCTTTCTTTTCCAACTCTACATGTCATGTCATGTCATTTCCCAAGTTAGTCAATAGGAATTTGGAAACCGACCATCGCCACACTATGGCACTAAGTCATGTCTGAAATCCACCAAACCAAGCAATCCCTGAGAGTTCCCCACATTGTAAATATTTAAAAAAAAAAAAAGAATAAAAAGGCAAAAACAACCCCTCAGCCTTATCCATTCGGCTGTTAACTGCCCACTTCCAAGCTCTTCCCCACACCCCTATAAGTACTCCCCTCAATCAAAACTCCTTTTGCCCCATAGTTTCATCCATTCCAAGTTCTCACATCGTACCATTTTCTTTTCCAGGGATTTTGATCAGAGGGAGAGTTAAAGATGGCAGATATAGCTATGCTTGTTGCTGAAGAGTATGAAAGGAGGGTGAGGGTTTCAAGGAACAAAGTTGGGGCTGAAAACCAAGAGATTGACTTGGTTTCTTCTGTAGCAATCTTGGTTCAGAAAGTGAAGACCAAAGTTGGGCACCAAAGAATTGAAGTTCTCAACATGGTTTTAGAACCAAAAAGCCAGATCGGAGTTGCTGCTTTCAACGGAGCCTTCTCTGCTTGAAAAGAAATTTTCGCTTTCCTTCTTTCTTTCTAAAATCATTGCTTCAAAAGAGTTGTTCATCCAAAAAAACACCATTTCATTTTGTCTTTGGTTTGTAAATTCTGGGTTTTTTTTTTTTTTTTTTTTTTAAGAAGCAAAATTTCTGCTTATGTTAATATGTATTACTAACTGGGATCCTAATATTGCTGGGCTGTTTGAATGGCTCATCTGCAATATAAGATTTCTGTTATCTAAAAGCTCTATTTTAACAAATTTATGATTCAAATAGTTTTATAGATAAAATAAAATGATGAGAATTAATGGGCAGTTTAGATACATATTCAATGAAGTCAACTAATCAAACGAGTTTCATCTTCAAATTTGATTTAAACGATTATTGAAGTATTAGCTTTTGCTATTGAATCAAACTTGATATTAAAAAAATTTAATCCAAATATTCAAATTTGATTCTTTTCTTTTTTTCCCAAAAGAAAGTGCTTCAATTATTCGTTTGGTGAAGTTTTCCTTTTGTGTTCTATTGAAGGGCGTGACCTTACTAAATGCTATTAAAGTATCCGAAGTTCCCAATTTAGTCTTGTTAGCCTATGCCGAAACACTAATTCCACTAATTAATGTATTTTTTTTTTTTTTTGGAGTTTGATAAAAGTAATATATTAAATGTAATTTTTTTAAAAAATAATAATAAAAAAATAATTTTTTTATCAATTTTATTGATATTGGTTAAGCAAATCCTAAGTAATTTCATAAGATATTAATTAGAAAACTTATAGCGGAGATATTTAGTTAATTTATTGAAAATTCATGTTTTAATTTATTAAGCAAAACCTTAAGCAAGGCCTTATTTGCAGTTTTTTTTCCCCCTCAAACCACTTTAGTGGTGGAGCTTGAACTTATGATTTTTCTCTAGTTTTTGACTCATGATGCAGGGATTAATGTTACTTGTTTAAACATGTATTGTACTAAGAAGTAATCATTTGCCCATAATTGTATATGAATTGTTAAAATTTATGACATTCTATATATATACAATTAGCATGTTAAAAGGAAATTAAAGTATATTTTTATGAGTTTAATTAAAATGTTGAAAAAATGTTAAGAAAAAAACATCTATGTTCTATACTATTAGTAAAATCTTTTAGTGTCCCGATATTAACTCAATTCAATTGAAATTTTTTTAAAAAAAATCAAATAAAATTACTAAAATAAATATAAAATTAAAGGTGTTTATATCTATTCATTTGAAATAATAATTAAATATCTATTTTTTAGTTTAAAAAACTAATCAATTTTACGTGAAAAAACTATCCAATTTTTACTTAAAAAACTTCCTACTTTGTTATTTGAAAAAAAAAATCAATTTTTTAATTTATTATTTCTTTCAAAAAGCAAATTAAAAAAATTACACATCTATTGAAAAGCAAAAGAAAATTGATTATCTACATTATATATCTTTATTAATATAAAAATATATATAAATTTAGCGGTCACTCTTTTTACCAAAACACTTCAAAATATAATTAAAAGATAATCAAAATAAATATAATATCAAAGATGCTTTGGTATATTAATTTTTTTTTATACTTTTAAAATTCAAAAACTATCCACTCTTATAAGAAAACCACCTATAACCGTTAAAAAAAACTACCCATATTAATAAAAAAAATTATTTCTTATTTATTTTTTAAACACTCATAAAGTAAGTGTAACCAATTCTAGTCTATACTATATATACTGTGCGTGGCTAAGTTAATTTTACGAGATAATCGAACATTGATTCAGTAAATGAAATTATTTAAAAGTCATAATAAAATTAAAATAATAAAATAAACTTAGAGATTTCTTATTTTTAGCATTTTTACATATGTAAAATTTTAAAATTAAAAACGATCCACTCTTTAAGAAACTACTCATTCTAAAAGAACTACGCACATATATAAAATAAAAATTAAATATTATATTTTCTAAGAACACACAAAGTGGGTATATCAAAATCTAGTTTATACCATATAATGAGAATAGTTGAGTTTGATGTCACTCTCAACTCATTGAATTTAAAATTTTTTAACTAACTGATAGCATATATGCTAACTACAAATATAATATTGTTACAAAACTATTTTTAACTTTTTTTGTGTGAAACTATTTTAATTTCACATCAATTATGTCATTGAAATGTAATTATTCACCATTATAAAGTACTATTTTATTTATTTATTTTAATTTTTGTGTTGAAAATAAATTTATTAAAATAATTTATTATATATAATGAGAATGATTGAGTTTGATAGCATCTCCTACCTCCTTAACTTAATGAGTTTTAGTTCAAATTCATCTATGCCCCTAGATTTTGGTATACCCGCAAAGCTGGGTTATAAGAGAAGTAAAGTAATGGATAGTTTTTTTTGGATAATTAAAGTAGTGGGTAACTATTTTTTATGTGTAAATATTTTTATAAAAATAAAATTAATTAAATGTTTTAATTGTTTTATATGAGATGACATTTTTGTCCTTTATTTTTATAATTTTTTATTATTTAATTCACATATTTATGTTATTTCATAAATTGAGTTGGTGTCATTGAGTCGAATAACATCAAACTCAATCACTTATTTATTAATAATAAAGATATATATTAAAGGTAAACTTATTATTATTAGAAGCTGTTTTTAACTTTACATTCACTATGTTATAGATACGTAATTATCTACTATTTTATTTTTTTTCTTGATTTATTTTTATTTTTATATTGGAATCAAAATTTCACATATTTTTGCTTGTGTCGTAAGATCTAATAAATATAACATTGTTTTTTAGAAGAACACTTAAAAATTTTATTGTTCATTAATTAATTAATTAATTATTGATATACTTTTACTAAATAATGATATTGATCAAAATATTGAAATATTTTGGTATATGTGACAAACTAAAAAGAATTAAATAAAAACATTTAAAAGATGAAATCATTTAAGGAAACAAAAAATAAAATAAAAAAGTTATATACACCTAAAGAAAATTTGAATATAATAATTTACGTATGTTTAAACTTTTTTTCTTTTTGATGCATGTTTAGTATCTCATATTATATATATATATATATATATATATATATCTCAAAATTTTGATCAATATCATCGTAGTAAAATTAATTTCTTTATGACTTCAAGTACCATTAACTCAGTCAAAAAACATTACATAAAACTGAAACTCTAATTAAAACATAAAATAAATGAAGGGTATTTTATTAAAAAATAAAAAAAAGACAACTATCCATTAAAAAGAACTATTCTATTAAACATTAATTTTTAATTTTATTCTTTTAAAAAAAATATATTTTTCACTCACAAAGTGATAAATTTTAGTACTTAAATACTTAATTGCTCCTTGTATTTAGTTTGATTTTCAATTTGGTACCTAAAAAATTTATTAACTTGGTACTCACAATGTCATTCTCTCATACGTATTGGTCCTTTGGACTAACATTATAATCAAACAATAATGTGGTAGTCAATAGCTAATGAAAGCTTGACATATGGCAAAGTGCCATGTCATTAGTGCCACATCATTATGAAAACAAAATTTTAAAAATAATAAAAATTATAAAATGAAAAAGATTAAAAAATTTTTGAGAATTTTTTATACTAATGTGGCATTGATAATGTGATATTTTACCACACGTCAAACTCTCATCTGCTGTTGTCAGTCTTTAACTAATAATATTAGTCTAAAAGATCAACATGCATGACGAAATAAAAATTTAAATATCAACTTAATAATTTTTTTTAAATACTAAATTAAAAACTAAATCAAAGTAGAGGGCTAATTAATATTTAACCTTTCATTAAAAGTGAGCCATACATTATCTGGACTACATAAATTTTGAACTTACAAGAGCCCAGCCTAATGGCTATATAATGGGCTTAATCCATCCAGACATGAGCGCCTTTAATCAGCCTTTTCAGTTAGTCATGGGCTTTCAAATCTTATTAAGAAGTAACTTATATTTTGGATCCACTTGAGTTGAGTTTTTCAATATTAATTTTATTTGTTTTCTCAACACAAAAAGATTATAATTCTTATAATAATATTTATTGAAAATAAATTTTTAATGTTTATGCTCGTCCAAGTAAACACATATATCAAATACTTCTCCTCTTTTAATTATAATTAAATATATATATTTATCCAACTAAACAAGCTAAAAACAATGACGGTGATGGAGATAGTTCTTTGATGGTAGAATGAGGAAGAAATAATGTAGGGGTAAAAAATGATGGAAGATGGAGGGATAAATCAAGTTCTAGGTTTGCATTAGATTGATGTAGTAATAAGAAATGTTATTATTACCGTGAGATGGATACATAAAAGCTTACTCTAAGTTACATGGAAGATATTAGAAATTGAGAAATTTCATGAAAGCTAAAGGGAAAGAGAATGAGAAGGGTAAGGTTGTGATGTTAAATCATATGTCAATGTGGTTTCTAGTATTGACGAGGAAAAAGTTGAAATTTTGACAAGAGGAAGAGAAAAATATTAGAGATGTATGGTTTTATATTTTAATGCAAAGCAAGTTGTATTTGGGATAAGGATATAGGTTAAAAATATTGAGATTTGAACTTCTGATTTATTGAATGCCATCTTTTAAGAGTTGTTGTGTGAACCAACTCAACTAAACTTCGAGTTTGAGATGAATGAATTTTTTATTTTCCATGTTCTTATCATTTATGCACAAGCAAAGAATTGTTTTTAAGCTCGAAAATTGCTATCAGCCAAGCTATATGGCTAGCAATGACAAAAAATTCAAGGCGTTGGTAATTGTCTTAACGGTTCGCCTGCATTTCAATCCATTTGGTAACGTCGGTGAGGTATGTTCCAACTTCCAAATTTTGTCAAGAAGTTTGATCTCTCTTGGAAAGTTAATTTGGTTCATAGATATTCTACCTAAGCTGAGGCATAAAGATTACAGAAGGTTCAAGGATTGTGACGAAAGAATGAAGAATTCAAAGAATTCATACAAGTTGTTTGGAAGTACGCTTGATCATGGGTTAGATTAGGTTACAGTTTGAAAAATCTTTATTTTATTTGCCTAAGTTGGAAAGTCTATATTATTATTTAAAAATATTAAAATTATTTTTATATTAATATTTATAAATTTTTATAATTAAATTTAAATAAAAATATTTTATTAAATAAATAGTAATCCAGATCAATCTAGATTATAAAACTCTCGTCTAAAGTTGACTCCATTCGAGCCGATCCTACCGCATTGGAAGGGTAGCCTAATTCATAGATAAGTTCATTTGGAAGTAAGGAAGATGAGTTGATTTCTTCAATAAGATTAGAAGAATGATGTGAATCCATCAATAACAAAGCCACTTTCGCAAGTTTCCTGAATAGGTGGAGCTTTAGGCTTAAGATAAAGAGAATTTGAGTTAAGTGGAGATTTTTAGGTTCTTTACTCATTTTGTATTTGGTAAGTTGTTAACTTTTTACTTTGGTAAATAAACTTAGGGTTTTGTTAGATGCCTTAAATGTGTGGTTATGTTAAGGTTTAAGAACGTGTTATTTAGAGAAATTTTAAAATGGATTGAAATTATATTTATAATTTTTTTTATTAATTTTTAATACATTCATCATCACCGTTTATATGTATAGGATCCATCCATGTATTATAAAAATTGTGATTCAATTTATATTAAATAATCATAGATAAAAAAATAATTGATGAGAGTCAACCTTGCAAAATACCTTGAAAAAGTGTTTGAGAGAGAATTGGATAATGGATTTTGGGTATGTTAGAGACTGTGACAGAGATGGAAAAGAATCGAGATTGTAATTGAAAATTTGTCAATTAGATTTATGAAGTTTTTTTTTTTCTTTAAAAAGAAAATCTTATGTTATTTATTAATTTGGTTATTTTTTATCCACTTAAGTTTAACCATTTTTGATATCAGAAACTAGTCAATCTGGTTTCACAAAATTCCCTTATTTAAAAAATTGGAAAAAAAATGTAATAAAAATGTTGGGCTGACAGAAGTGAAAAAAAAAAAAAATCAAGGCTCACAATATTCATGCAAAGAATGCATAAAAAACTAGTCATAAGTCATCAAATATAGTCAATTTTATTTATTTATATAATTCTTTTATCTGTATAACGAAATGCAAAGAGAAGGGTTAATAACGGTAGTTATGTTCACGATCGAATAATGCGACAAAATATCAGGATAATTTTCATGGAATTAATCAAATTTGTGGCATCATTGTTTTGATGATACTATCTCTTTGCTAATTTCCATTCATAAATAAATATATATATTTTTTGAATATTAGGTTTTGTCTTCAGGAAGGGATTGTGGTTTTGTTTGCATAGCGAGAAGTAAATTAATATCAATAATTTCAAAAGTAAAACAACAGAAAGTAATAAATAATCTCATGTTGATTTACTATTTGATGTTCAATAAGTTTAAAATTTAAATCTTCGTATCATTAATCTTTTTTCTTTTTCAGATTACAACAATTTTTTTCTTTTTCGTAAACAATAAATAATACTTTTGTTTCCAATCTATTCCTCTCCACAAAGATTGGTCATCCACCTAACAGTGGAGTTAGAATGCTTGTTGTGCTTTATAATTTTTTTATTAATTGTTTAACCATGAATATTATATAAATTATTAATTATTTTAAAATTTTAAATACAATTATAATATATACTAAATATAATTATTTATTAAATATATTGTGTTTATATCATATTCTTGTGTTATTTTCAAAATAGTCTAGACTAAAATTTGGAGTTGAGAGGCTTAGTTTCATGCATTGCATGCTTATTAACATCTTATTCTATCAAAGTTCAGTGAAACACTGTTTTCTGCTCTCGCTTGTTAGGTAAGACGTGTTGTTGTGTAGGGTAGGGTGTCTCGAAGGAGGATAGTTGAACCATAAATGTTGTCTACTTAGCTACTTTCTAATTGGCCAAAACGATTAAGCATTTATATTAAAATGACTTAATTTACACATTATGAAAGTTACTTTGCTATACAATATATATATATATATATATATATATAGCAATTAGCAAATGACATCAAACTCACTATCAATATTGCGATTATTATTATAATTTAATATTGCCACCTGAACCTAGGAGCCAGACCTCTGATTTTGATTGATGTTTAAGCACTTGAATTAATTGCTTTTTTTTTTAATTTTCCATCACGGCTTGAAGCATTTGCATGCAAATAATTTTAATTATAAAAAGATTTTTTGTGAACTGCATGGAAAATAAATGCCATTGGCAAATGGTTTCGGTGACAATGATATATCATATTACCACTTCCTATGTCTTTTAATAAAGGCCTCAAATTGCCACATATTTGTGCCTTTTGGTGGGAATTTGTGGCCTATAATCCACCCTTCAACAACTTTCCATCGACATTATATGCAAACTGCTTCTTTTTTTCCTTTTTACCATGATTATGGCCAACTTTAAAGAAGATGATTTATGGCAATTTGAGGTGGTAGAGATTTACGGCACAGGTTTTCACTAAGTGTTAATTATCTCAAGAACGATAGAAATTTTTTTAGGTTCTGGTGTCACGATCCGTACCAGTGCATCATGCTTGTGACTGCCAATTGAGTTTAAGGAGAGAGTTTGGCAGTCTCGAGCACAGTCCAGCGCACGGATCATGAGGGCATTTATGTTTATGTGTACTTCCATATTTCAAATGTTAAGAATTAGAATCTAAGATTTCTTTCTCAAATGTCTCTCAAGTTTAAATCTATAGAAAATGGATGGTCATTTTTATGACATGAAAGAGAACTATACTTAGTTACACAACTCAAGCCTAATCATATGCATACACACCAAAAAAAAAAAGTTATTTGGACTTAGCTTGTTGATTATCATCGGCAGCTAGTTTTAAGTCAAGGAAATTTTAAACTAAATAGAAATTATGATTTGAGATATTAAGACATCTGCCACTCTGAGTACATTTTGCAATACGTGTAACTATGTTACGTGTTATATTTTTTTTATTAATCGTATAAATATAATATTTAATAATATAAATTATTAAACGTGTCAAAACTTTAAACACTGAACAATGTTATTAAATATGTCCGGTTTATTATATTGTTTTCATTTTTATTAGTATTATGTTCATATTCAATTTTATATCTTAATCAAAATGAATGCATTTACCTTTGGAGATTTTCTTTTAAAGAAGATACGAGAGTTTGAAAATATAGTAGAGCGAATAATCTTAATATAAATATAATGGTTTTACTCTTAGAAGAGTAGTAAAGTTAAAAAGTGGAACGACGAATAAAAGAGAAAAAAAAAGAGAAAAAAATAAATTTTAAGTGTGATTAGTTAAAAAGAAATGTGAAAATAAAAAAATAAGAAATTACACTTATTACTTAAAGTAAATCAGTTTAAATTGAAAAAAATTAAAAAAATAAGGGTAAATTAAATAAAGTATATATTTATAAGATTATTTATATTTTTTAAAATTTAAATTTTTATTAATTTATAAAAAGTACAATGATAAAATAATATATTTTTTATTTTTTTCTTATTTTTAATCATACTAAGTAATGAAAAAAATTAATTTTTCTTATTTTTTTATTAAACACATCAATAAAAAAAATTTTCTTTGCATTTTAAAAAATTTTTCATCTATCAAATTTTTGGTTCAAACTATTAGACAAAGTTCTAAAAGGGTTCATTGTCAACACAGTGTAATTATTTTGTCTCCATTTTTCTAATTCAATCATTTATTCCAAGCTTTTGTTTCTACTGGCTTTTTTCTTCGTCAGTTCATCAATTCTTTTTACATCACATAGCGTGACTCCATGTATATCTTCTATTCACTGGGTAAAATTACATTGGATAATCGATGTATTAATACTATTTTCATTAATTTTATTATATTATAATTATATTTAAATTATTTTATATTTATATAAAATTTGATATATTAATAATTTTTATTATTTTTTAGATTTAATTATTTTGGATTCACATTCATTTTATTGCTTCAGAGGCAATTACAAATATGGATTATTCCATATTTAAAATGCCTCATATTTGAATTACTTTTTAGATTCAAAATGTTTTAATTTGATATGTTTTAAGATCAGAATAATTTTGAGTTAGTCAAAGTGTTAGCTATATTAGCTTTGAATTAATTTCAATTTTGATATAAGTAAAACTTAAGTTTAATTAGCTTTTGTTTGTATATACTCAAGTTAGTACTTTCTATGAATTATTTTGAAAACACTTTGAAACTAGTAAAATGGTTTTTGCCCTTGAACTTACTCAAAAATATGTTCTAAATGCATACCTTGGTATAAACTATTTTTGGAATGAATTTTATAATATTTTAAGTCATGAAAAACTCCTTTAAAGTTAATTTTTTACATGAAAGTATAAATACACTAGATGTATGCATTAATGTAATACTTGACAGTAGTTAAAGTTTTATAAAACCCTCAAATGTATCGATACATAGCATAATGTATCTATACATTAAGGATTGTCTCGATACATGGCTTTCCAGAGGTCACTTTTTGTACGGATACAGGTAATATATCGATACACACTTAAATGTATTGATACATTTTGATGAGAATAAACGAGAATCACTCTAATGAAGTCTCCAACGGCTATATTCTTTCACTAAACATTTTCAACGATCATATTCATGTTTAAAGCTATATATAAGCCTCTCTAACACCTATAGTAAGACGATGAATCAAGGGAAAGAGCTTGGAGTCAAATTTTGTATAGGATTGATTCTTCCTAACTTTGTATTCTTCATTTTGAATCTTTAGATATACATTTTTTTTAACCCAAAATTCTTATAAACACTTAGCTTTTAGAGGTTTTATTTTTTTCCATCCAAGTCTTTGTAAAAAGAAAAGTTTCCTACTTCGCCATTAAAAAGAAAAGAAGGATTATATCTTAGCCATAAAAAATAAGGGATAAAAGTTCAATCTTAACCTAAAAAGATAGGGAGTGTAAAAGTTATACCTTATCTTTAAAAGGTAGATAATTCAAGTTAGTGAAGTGAAAAACTAAAGCAAATGAGATCAAAGTAGAGGGCGCAGGTAATTGAGGCCAAACTTTTGTAAATCATTGAATTTGTTTCTCCTACCCCTTCTTTGTAATTATTTATTTTTATTCACCAACTTGCACTCCAAAATTTATTGCTTAGATTTCTCAAGTTCACTTATCAAAATTTTAATTTGCAAAAAGATTTTGAGAAATTAATTCATTCCTTCTTGATTTCTTTCCCCACTAAAAGGTTTAACACATAATTTGAATTTTTACATATTAAAATTCAGGTTTTACGAATTTTAGATTGAATCAATTTCAAGATCCAATTGTTGCATTTTTAGGTTAACTTAAAATTTGAATTATTTTAAATTTGAACAATTTTTAGATTGCATCTGTTTAGAATTGTTTTAATTTTGAATTAATTTTGAATTTTTTTTTTTACTTTTTAAAGATGTGTTTACGGTTGATTGGACTTTAAAATTCCAAGAACTTGACAAAACTGAATAAACTTGATACGTTGACCAAACTGATTGAAATATAAATAAAAAATCATACTAATTGAATTGAAATTAATTAGTTAATTTGATCGGTTATTTCGATTTCTCATCATATTAAATTGAGTTAAATAATGTTAATTGAATTTGAATATATTTAAAAAAGTAATATAATTATATATATTTTAATTAAGTATTAATTTATTCTATCAATTTGGTTTAAAAAAATACAAATCAACTAAATAAACACTTTAAATTAAATTTAACAGAATATAATTAAAATATTAAATTAATCAAATTTAATTAATTTCAATCGACTTATTTGGTGAACTAAAATTTTGTTCACCCTTTTCCGCCTTCTTATTACTATTTTGTCAATTTGGTTATGACATTGGACTTCAGCTTCCGGCTGATCCGGGTGATTTTTCCACCTCTACTAATAATTAGGGATTAGTACTCGCTGTCGGTCATCAGTGGTGCTGAATAGGTGGCAATTGAACGGGTTCGAGTTTTTTTAAGTTCGAATTGATTCGGGTTTAGGGTTTTAATATGTGATTTTTTTAAATTTTGATATGGTATTATCTATTATGACTTTAATATTTTTTAATTTATTTATTACTTTGTTATATTGTTATCAGACTCTAATTATTATCATTACTTTAAATAAT
>JBBYHL010441726.1:0-13989 GCA_038381835.1 Adansonia madagascariensis
ATTCTTTATTAAAATCGGGTTCAAGATGTGTTTAGATAAATGTGTGTAAAAGTCGGATCAAGATCAGAGCAATGAAAAAACTGCCCACCCCGTTACATTGCTAACCCTACTTTAAACCCGAATTCATCTTAATTTAGCTTTTTTATTAGTAATTAAAAATAATAATATACTAATGCTTTTCCTAATTTTAAACACAGATTTCTAGGTCTGGATATAATAACTTTTTCGGTAAACAACTAATAGGAGTATGAAATGTGAAGTTCAAAAATCCATCTCAGCATGGGTATCAAAAGGAGATAAAAGGAAAAGGAGAGACATTTCTTAATGAAAGGCAGAATCTACTACATGTACAATAAATAATAATAAAAAAGGTTGTAGATTTTGTGTTCACTTATTTAAATGCACTCTCTTTACTCATCAAGATAAACAAACTAAAAGGAAAAGAAAGAAAAGTCAAATATATCAAATTGAAAATAAAAGAACTTTTATGTTCAACTTACGGTAATAAATATGGGTTGCTCGGATGAGTCTTCATTAAAAAAAAAAAACAACAAACACCAACAAAAAGGACCAACAAGCAAAGAAAGAAAACAAAAAGCCTTTATAAAACCCGATAAATCTGAAAAGGGAACAGAAGAAAAAGAAATAGCTATCTTTTTAGGTTGATCTAACAATGATATAGATGATGTTTGATCCTAAGCCAAAACCAGAGTCAAAGTAATACATGCAGTACACGTTTGAAATTAAGGCAAAGGAAATACCTTTAAAGGAGAAGTGAGGCTGAAGAAGTGTCTGTTGTTTGAGGGTGAAGGACAGTTGCTGAGAAAACAATGAGCGTAGGGGACGAGACAGACAAGGAGAAGAAAAAGAAGGACATACGGCAAGAAAGGTAAGAGCTTGATAGCATGAGAATGGCTTCTTTCTGAGTTTTGTGTGTCACTGACTGGCTGCTTGCTGGTTTTTATAGGTGGGATCAACTGCCAAGGTATCCATGCGGTGGACCAATGCTAATTTAGCGGGACCCACCTGTTTTTAGGGACGGAGCCTTAGTAGGGGGACCCACTTTTTCTTGGCCTTATCAGTTACTGCCATCCTATTTGGCCAAGACCACCTTCCCATCACCCAAAACAGAAATTCGCGTTCGTAAATTATTTAGATTCGATTAAAAATTTTAAATTGGATCTAGTTATTTTCAAAATGAGTTTGAGATTGAATAGTTGAATGAATTAAGTATTTTAATATTTAATTTAAAATTTTAAAATTTTAATAAAATTTTGTATTAATATTTTTAATATATTCTAATTAATAATAAAAATTTTTAATTTAAGTTTGAATTTAAGATTAAATAATTATACTTAAAAATTGAGAACGAAAATTAAATAAATTTTTTATTAGATAAATAAATTTGATTAGTTTAATTTTTATCTCAAATAAATTAAAAAAAATTTAAAAATTAAACTCACTAATATTCAAGACAAATTTCAAATCAAATTCAAATTAAATTTTTATTATTTAAACTTTACTCAACTGAATCCTACATCCTAATCACAACCAAACCCAAGTGCTAGCTCATTGGTTTTTTTTTTTTTCACTTAGTAATATTTTTCTCCAATTTTGGAAAAAAAATTGAACAATTTTATTATTGCCATAGCCATAAGAATTTCTTTTTTTTCCTTTTATAATTAATAGCCATTGAAATTTCAATTTATTGTAATCATCTAACTTGATGGTAAAAATCTTCAATCAAAAAAATTTATTTAATTATAAAATTATATTTTTGTGCTCTTTTTTTAAGAAGTCACAATTTGATCCTTAAAAAATATACATAAACATATGGATGTTTGAGTTGTTTATAGGTTAAGTCGAGTCTAATTAGGTTTGAATAATAAAAAATTTGCTTATTTAAAGGTTGATCAATTAAACCCCTAAGATTCAGTTTTTTTATTTTAATATTAAAATTTTAAAATTTTATATTTTTAAATATTTTATGATTATAACTAAATTAAAAAATAAACTCGGGTTTGTCTACATATATATATATATATATCAAAATCAATAATATGATAATGATAGTTATCGGCTTTTATGAAATTTATTATGCGGATAGAAATAAAACATAAAACATAATAATGACAACAAATATCCTTTTTAAGTGAACAAAATGCAATTATTATAAAATAAAGAAAATTTTAAATATTAAATAATAATTTTAATGTGTGAAAAATTCATTTGCTATCTATTTGATTTCAAATATTTTAGATTTTGAAAAGAGAAAAAAAATTTCCTTATAAGAGATGATTCTACCCAAAAAAATCAAAACAAGTTATAAATTTTTTTTTAAATGGAAACATGTGTAAATAAAGTAACAAGACGTTACAGGTGATATTACTGAAACAATAATATTTATAAAAAACGGATATATTATAATAAATATTTATTGAACTTTACAACGATTATTAAGTGAATGAAAGATAAAACATACAGATAAAAATAAGAAAGTATAAAACTAAATTAGTTTTACATATTTTCATAATTTTTTTATAATATTTATATTTAACAAATTGATTAATGTATTTCAATATAATTGTACTCATTTTACACATTAAATTTCGAATCAATTTAATATCCCTATTATATCGATTGAGAACATTATTTTTTAATATATATTTAATAATTGAAATTTTTTATATTAAACAAATAGTTAAATATTTTTAATTTACTCAAAACTTAGAATACGTAATCTCCATGAATAGAATATAAAATATGATTATTAGATTAAACAAATATAAATTGAAACATGAGTAGACAAAAAATCAAAATATAAGAGATAAAAAAATATCTAGAGATAAAATAATAAGACGTTACAGATATATAACAATGATATTTCAAAAACAATAATAGCTATAAAAAAATGATAATATTTATCAAAAAATGATAATATTGTAATATCATTATTGGAATTTATGGTGGTCATTGTTAAACCTTCTAGTGGTGAATGAAATCAAGAAGGGGTGAATTGATTTCTCAAAATTTTGATAAATTAAAACTTTGATAAATAAAATAGAGAAATCTAAACAATAAACTTTGGAATGCAACTTAGTGAATAGAAATAAACAATTAAAGACAAGGGAAAGAGAAACAAACCCAATGATTTAGAGAGATTCGACCTCACTACCTAGGCCTTACTTACTTCGGATTTCCACAATTCACTAATAAAATTTATATTTATTTAGTTAGTTCTTTTTGTCTATAACTTAATTTTATTTATAAGAATATAGATAAATAAAAATATTAGTCTTAGCCTCCAAAAAATTTAAATTGATGCATTATACATTTATCTTTTAATTGCCAACCAAATGAAGATATTATAATTTTATCGTTTGATTGTTGGTTAAACTTAACATTTTAATTTAAAAAGAAAAACCTTAATTTTCTTAATCTTTATGTTTGACCTCGATAAAAAATTGGCTAGCTCTGCCCCTGAAAACAATAATATATGTCAAAATCTATAATATTATAATAATAATTATTAGCATTATGACATTCATTATGTCAATAAAAATAAAACATAATAACTAAAAAAAAATTGCATAACTTTAAGTGAACAAAATGTAATTTTTATAAAATAAAGAAAGTTTTAATATTTAAAAACTAATTGTAATGTGTAAAAAAAATCATTTGTTTTCTATTTGATTTTAAAATTTTTAAATCAAACAAATAGTTAGATATTTTCAATTCATAGAAAACTCAACATGTGTAATCTATATGAACAGAATGTGAAATATGACGATTGGATTAAACTAATATAAATTGAAACATTTGTAGACAAACAAAAAATCAAAACATATAAGAGAAAAAATTATTTATATGGAAACATGTGTAGATACAATAATAAGACTCTATAGATATATGACAAAGATATTACCAAAATAATAGTATTTATCAAAAATGATAATATAATAATAATAATAAAATGTCATTATGTGAATGAAAGATAAAACATAAAGAAAAAATAAGAAAATTATTTTACATTACTTTTAAGTTACTCATAATTCAACATGCATGGTCTACATGAATAGAATGTGATATACGAGGTTGGATTAAATAAATAAAAATTGTGTTATAAAGTTTTGAAAATATATAAAATTAATTTAGTTTTAAATTAGTGTAAGTGTAGAAAATAAATTTAGTTTTATACTAGTGTAAGTAAATTTCTCTTCTTATAAAGTAGAGGGATATACTTATAATAATATAAAACTAAATTAGTTTTACATATTTTCATAACTTTTTATGTGATTTATATTTTAACAAACTGATCATTTTATTTAACAATATAATTATACTCATTATGTGTATAAAGTTATCGATCTAATATCTTTATTATATGATTAGAATGTAGACATGTCTACATTCATTTACTAGTATAATACAACTAATCACTTGAAATAGTAAAAATACCTATCATATACATGGAAAAAGTTGTACATAACATAATCAAGCGTTACAAATATATAAAAACAATCAGGGGTGAAGTGTCCTAATTACAGCCACCCAAAAATTTTGGAAATTCCCTTAACATAGTTTATGTGGATTTAAATATTAAATATAATTAATTCCCTTCCCCAAGAAATAAAATTTATATTTATTTAGTTTTTATTTTTGTATATAACTTAATTTTTTGTATGAGAACATAGACAAATATAATTATTAGTTTTGGCCCTACAAAAATTCAAAATTTTTTTATGCATAATACATTTATCTTTTAATGGCCAACTAAATAAAGATATTATAATTTTATCATTTGATTGTAGGTTAGCTCAACATATTAATTTAAAAAAACATCTTAGTTTTCTTTGTCTTTATTTTTGACACTAATAAAATATTGGCTAGTTCTGCCCATGAAAAAAATAATATATATCAAAATCTGTAATATTAGAATAATAGTTATTAAACTTTTAAGACATTCTTTATGCGGATAAAATAAAACATAATGAATAAAACAAATTGCATAAGTTTAAGTAAACAAAATGTAAGTATCATAAAATAAAGAAAATTTTAAATATTAAACACTAATTTTAATGCGCAAAAAAGTTCATTTGTTATCTATTTGATTTCTAATATTTTATGCTTTGAAAAACATAAAAAAAATTCCATGTAAGAGATGATTCTACTAAAACAATTGAAACAAATTACGGATAAAAAATTATTTATATGGAAACATGTGTAGATAAAATAATAGGTTGTTATAGATATATGATAGTGATATTACCAAAATATAATATTTATCTCATAATAATAATTACCAAAATATTTGTAGATAAAGACGTTATAAATATATGACAATGAAATTACCAAAATAATAATATTTATCAAAAATTGATAATATTGTAATAATAATCATCAGACTTTATGATGATCATTACGTGAATGAAAGATACAAAGAAGAAAATTTTTTTACATAGCTTTTAATTTACTTTGAACTCAACATGTATGATCTGCGTAAATAGAATATAAAATATAAAGGTCGAATTAAAGAGATATAATTTGTATTATAAAGTTATGAAAATATATGAAACTAATTTAGTGTTAAACTAATTTAATTTTATATTAGTACTTCCTCCTCTTATAAAGTAGAGAGATAAACTTAAAATAATGTAAAACTAATTTAATTTTACACACTTTCATAACTTTTTATATGATTTATATTTTAACAGACTAACTATTACTTTTAGCAATATAATTGTACTCATCATGCACATAAAATTTTGAATTGATTTGATGTCTCAATCATATAGATTGAGAATATTGTTTTTTTCAATGTATATATAAACAATTTAAAATAGAAGAGAAGATTATATGTATATAAACAATTTAAATGATATATATATATATATACACACACAAGATACATGAAGGATTGAAAAAATCTATTTGTATACATGGAAACATGTGTAGATAAAATAGTAAGATGTTATAAATATATGATATAGGTATTACCAAAACAATAATATATAATAATTGTCATTAGATTTTAAAACATTCATTATGTGGGTAAAATTCAAAACATAAAGGTAAAAGTTAGGAAATTCTTTTATGTAACTTTTCTATAAACAAAATGAATATTGTTATAAAATAAAGAACAACTTGAATTATAAATTCTAAATATTAAACACAAATTTTAATATGTAGAAAATGAAAAGTAAATTTGCTATCTATTTGATTATATAAAACTATATTTTAAAAAGAGAAAAGAAGGCTCCATACTTAATGTAGAAAAATGTTAAAAACATGCAAGATTTAACATATAAAAGAAGATTATACATCAATGTGAAGAACATTAAACAGATAAAAAATCTATTTATATATATATATATATAATGGAAATATGCGTAAAAAAATAATATGACACTAAAAATATATGACATAGGTATTATCAAAATAATAATATTTATGAAAAACAATAATATTATAATAATAATCATCAAACTTTACGATGTTCATTGCGAAGGTAAAAGATAAAACATAAAAGTAAAAAATTTCTTTCACATAAATTTTGAGTAAGCAAATGCATATTATTAAAGAAGCTTAATCATAAATTTTAAATATAAACACAAATTTTAATATGTAAAA
Source organism: Adansonia madagascariensis (assembly GCA_038381835.1). Taxonomy (NCBI): domain Eukaryota; kingdom Viridiplantae; phylum Streptophyta; class Magnoliopsida; order Malvales; family Malvaceae; genus Adansonia; species Adansonia madagascariensis. The sequence continues at coordinate 6,631 of JBBYHL010441726.1, forward strand.
GTAGGAACTTACATTTGTGATCATTTTGTTATCCATTTGAAATATAATAGTGCTAAACTTTGAAAAGAGGATCTATAATTAAAAAAAATGTTAAAAACATATATAATTTAACATATAAGACTGCAGACATTTATGTCTAAAATGATATCCATGTTCAAAATTTTTATTTGGGTTTGATAAAAAAATTTTAAAAAAGCTTAAATTCAATTTAGCTTATGATTAAGTCGTGTTTGAGATTGAGCAATTCAAGTAATCAAATGAATTATATTTTAGTATTTTAATGCCTGATTTAAATGACTTAAGAAACTTAATAGAGTTTTTTATTTATAATTTATGTTTTAATTAGTAATGAAAAATATCTATTTTAGTTTGAGTTCAAATTCGAGAATAAATAATCTAATTTAGACATGAGTATAGGAATCTAGCTCATTTTTTACCAAATAAATAATTCTAATTACGTTCGATTAGTTTAGTTTTTATCTTAGATGCAGTTTGAGTTTTAAAAATAAAATTCTTTACAATTCAAGACTGATTCCAAATCGAACTCGAATTATATTTCTCACTATTTGAATTTGACTTGACTTAACCAAACTTGATTATATCCTAATCACTGCAAAACTCAAGTGCTAACCAATTGTTTTCTTTTTCTTTTTCCTTTTTTTTTTTTTTTGTTTTTCCAAGTTTCATATGTAAAAATTTTTCATTTGTTATCTATTGGATTTCTAATCATTTAAATTTTGAAAAGAGAGAAGAAGATTACTTGTAAGAGATGATTCTACATATAAAAAAAATTAGAACATATATAAAATTATTTATATGAAAACATGTATAGATAAAATAATAAGATGTTACGGATATATGATAGAGATATTACCAAAACAATTATATTTATCCAAAAATAATAATATAATAATAATTTATCAGGCTTTACAATAGCCATTACGTGAATGAAAGATAAAATATAAAGATAAAAACAAGAAAGTTGTTTTGCATAACTTTTAACTCATAAATAAACATACGTGATCTATATAAATAGAATATGAAATAAGATAGTCGGATTAACCAAAAATAAATTTTATACAAAGTTATAAAAAATGTGTAAATGCAATTTAGTCTTAAACTATTGTAAGTTTGTAAAACTAATTTAGTTTTATATTAGTGTAAGTGGATCCTTATAGAGTAGAAGGATCCACTTACAATAGTATAAAACTAAACTAGTTTTACATGCTTTTATAACTTTTTATATGATTTATATTTTAACAATGTAACAGTTGGATTTAACAATATAATTATACTCTTCATGAACATAAAGTTTCAAACTGATCCAATATTCAAATATATCAACTGAAAATATTGTTTTTAATATATATTGAACAACCAAATTTATATTTTTAATTTACTCAAAACTCAGCATGTATTATCTATGTGAATAGAATATGAAATACAATGGTAAGATTACACAAATATAAATTGAAACATGAGTAGACAAAAAAAAATCAAAACATTTAAGAGATAAAAAAATTATTTACATGAAAACATGTGTAGATAAACTAATAAGACATTACAGATATATGACAGCGATATTAACAAAAAATGATATTTATCAAAGCATGATAATAATATTATAATAATAATTATAGGAATTTATCTCGACCATTATGTAAATGAAAGATAAAACAGAAGGATAAAAACAAGAAAATTCTTTTCCATAACTTTTAATTTACTTAGAACTCTATATGCATAATCTATGTAAATAGAAATGAAATACGATAGTCAAACTAAACAAATATAAATTATATATAAAGTTATAAAAATATATAAAACTAATTAGTGCTAAACTTGTGTAAGTGTGTAACACTGATTTGGTTTTATTCTAGTGTAAGTGGATCCCTTATCTTAAAGAGTAAGGGACACACTTACAATATTATAAATCTAAATTAGTTTTACAAACTTTCATAACTTTTTATATTATTTATATTTTAACAAATTGACTGTTGGATTTAGTAATATAATTGTACTCATCATATATATAATGTTTTGAATCGATTCGATATCTCTCTCATATTGATTGAGAATATTGTTTTTCCAATAAATATTTAATGTTTGAAAATTTTTACATAAAAATAAATAGTTATATATCTTTAATTTATTCAAAACTCAACAAACATGATCCATGTGAAATACGATAGTTGAATTAAATAAATATAAAACAAAACATGTGTAGAGAAATACTAAAAACATATAAAAGAAAAAAAAATATTTATATGGAAACATAAGTAGATAAAATAATAGACACTGCAAATATATGACAACGACATTACCAAAACAATAATATTTATAAAAAATTAAAATATTATAATAATAATATGACTTTAGGATGGTCATTACGTGAATGGAAGATAAAATGTAAAGATAAAAATAAGAAAATTCTTTTACAGAACTTTTAATTTACTCAAAACTCACTCAATATTTATGTGAATTAAATATGAAATACGACTATCGAATTAAACAAAAGTAAATTGTGCTATAAAGTTGTGAAAATATATAAAACTAATTTAGTGTTAAATTAGTATAAGTGTGTAAAATAATTTAGTTTTATATTTGTACTAGTGTAAATGGATCCCTCTTCTTATAGAGTAAAGGGATACACTTTAGGGATTCACTTGCAATAGCATAAAACTAAATTAGTTTTTATAACTTTTAATATGATTTATATTTTAACAAACCGATTACTTTATTTAGCAATATAATTGTACACATCATATATTTAAAGTTTTGAATTGATTCGATATCTCTACTATATAAATAAGAATATGACATGTCTCCATGTACTAGTGTAATACACCTAATGACTTGAAATAGTAGAAATATCTTTATATACATAAAACCATTTGTAGATAACATAATCAGGTTTTAGAAATATATAAAAACAATGTCTTTATTAGGACCTCCTAGAAATTTTGAAAATCCCTTTAATATATAAGTTTATATGTATTTAAATATTAAATATCATTAGCTTGGCCCCAAAATTAAAATTTATGTTCAATTTTTTTAAAAAAATTTTGTATATAACTTAATTTTAGGCATAAGAATATAGACAAATATAATTACTAGTGCTAGCCTCCCAAAAAATTTTAAAATTTTTTTGATGGGTTATAAATTTATCTTTTAATGGCCAATCAAATAAAGATATTATAATTTTATCTTTTGATTATTGGTTAAGTAAAAAATTATTTTTGTTTATCTTTATGTTTGACTCCTAGGAAAAATATTGGCTAGCTCTACCCTTGAAAACAATAATATATATATCAAAATCTATAATATTATTATAATAGTTATCAAATGTTATGAAATTTATTATGTGGATAAATATAAACCATAAAATATAATAAAGTAATATAGACATGTTTTTGTCCATGTACAAGTATAATATAACTAATCAATTGGAACAGTAAAAATATTTATTATATAGATGGCAACATTTGTAGATAAAATAATAAGGTGTTACAAATATATCAAAAAAATCAAGGGCAGAGTGTTTTTATTGCGGCATCTTAGAAACTTTTGAAATTCCCTTGATATATAATTATATATATATTTATATATTAAATATAATAAATTTGGCCCCAGAAATAGAATTTATATTTATTAGTTTTTTATTTTTATATATAACTTAATTTTTATGCAAAATAATATAGAAAAATATAATTATTAGTTTTGGCTTGAAAATATTTAAATTTTTTTGATGCATTGCACATTTATTTTTTAATGGCTGATCAAATAAAGATATTATAAATTTATCCTAAGATTGTTGGTTAAGCTTAACATATTAATTAAAAAAATAGCTTTCTTTATCTTTATAGTTGACCTTGATAAAAAAGTGGTCAGTTATGCCCCGAAAATAATAATAGTTATCAAAATCAATAATATTATAATAATAGTTATCGTACTTTATGACGTTCATTATGTGGATAAAGATAAAACATAAAACATAATGACCATTGATTAAAAAAAGGGATCAGACTACCTAGTTAAATTGAAATCGAAGGCCTAACAGGTCAAATACACTATATAGAATTGAGTATAAGTTGAACCTGTACGGAACCCGTAGTAAAGAAAACCACTAAAAACCAAAAAATAAAATTGATAAAAATTTGGTTTTTTTTTAATTTTTTTATTATTTGTTTCAAGATTTTTATGTAATCGATAAAATTTAAATATTTAACTACTTAATTTACATTAAAAAACATATCAATAAGTTAAATATATATTTTTAATTAATTATCTACTATATTCAATATTTATTTAACATTAAATCATTTTTAAGTATTTAAAATTTGGTCTTAATGAACTGGTCAGTTCAACCAATTAAACAGAAATTTAAGGTCTAACTAGTTTGATTCTGGCTCTATTTTTTTAACCTTGATAATAACTAAAGCAAATTGCATACTTTAGTGAACAAAATGTAATTATTATAAAATAAATAAAATTTTAAATATTAAACACTAATTTTAATGTGAAAAAAATTCATTTGTTATCTTCTTGATTTCTAATATTTTATATTTTGAAAAAAGAAAAAAAATTCCACATAAGAGATGATTCTATATAAAAGAATTGAAACAAATTATAGATAAAAAATATTTTATGAAAACATGTATAAATAAAATAACAATACATTACAGATATTTTACAATGATATTATGAAAACAATAATATTCATCCAAAAATTGTAATATAATAATAATAATAATCATTGGACTTTACGACGGTCATTACGTGAATGGAATGTAAAACATAAAGATAAAAATTTCTTTTATATAAACTTTTACTCAGAATTCAACATGCGTTATCTACGTGAATAGAACATTAAATATAATAGTTGGATTAACTAAAAATAAACTTCTTGCAAGTTATTAAATATGTAAAACTATTCTAGTGTTAAAGTATTGTAAGTGTATAAAAATAATTTAGTTTTATACAAGTGTAAATTGATCCATCCTTTTACAGAGTAGATGGATTCACTTACAAAAATATAAAATTAAATTAATTTTACACACTTTTATAACTTTTTATACTATTTATTTTAACAAACTAACCATTGGATTTATCACTATAATTGTAGTCATCATACATATAAAGTTTCAAATCAATCTGCTATCCCCATCATATCATTGAGATTTTTTTTTGAATATATATTTAATGATAGAAATTTTTATATCAAAAAAATAGTTAAATAATTTCAATTTATTCAAAAGTCAACACGCATGATCTATATGAATAGAATGTGAAATATGATGGTTAGATTAAATAAATATAAATCGAAACAATTGTAGACAAAAAAATCAAAACATATAAGAGATAAAAAATTATTTATATGAAAACATGTGCACATAAAATAATAAGACGTTATGAACATATGACAGTGATATTATCAAAATAATAATGCTTATAAAAAATGCTAACATCATAATAATAATAATCATTGGACTTTGTGGCGGTCTTTACGTGAATGAAAGATAAAAGAAGATAAATACAAGAAAATTCTTTTACACAAATCTTAATTTACTCAAAATTCAACATGCATGATCCAAGTGAATTAAATATAAAATACGATGACAGATTAAATAAATATAAATTGTATATAAAGTTATAAAAATATATAATATTAATTTCATATCAAACTAGTGTAAGTGTATAAAATTAATTTAGTTTTATACTTGTATAAGTGGATCCCTCCTCACAAAGAGTAAGGGATATACTTACAATACTATAAAACTAAATTAGTTTTACACACTTCAGCACTTTTTATATAATTTATATTTTAACAAATAAACTGTTGAATTTAGAAATATAATTGTACTCAATGTTCAGATAAAGTTTTGAATCGATTCGATATCTCTATCATATCAATTGAAAGTATTTGTTTTTTCAATATATATTTAATGGTTAAAATTTTTTACATCAAAACAAATAACTAGATATTTTTTAATTGACTCAAAACTTAAAATGCATGACCTACATGAATAAAATATGAAATACGACAGTTCAAGTAAATAAATATAAATCCAAATATGTGTAGACAAAAAAAAATTAAAACATATAAGAGAAAAAATTATTTATATGGAAATATGTGTAGATAAAGTAATAAGACTCTGACGATATATGATAGTGATATTACCAAAACAACAACAACAACAACAACAACAACAACAATAATAATAATAATAATAATAAATCTAACTTTTTGACTATCATCGTGCGGATTGATAATAATAATAATAATAGTAATTTGGCTTTGTGTTGGTCATTAGCACAAAGATAAAAATATAATAATAGTAATATGACTTTATGATAGTCAGTATGCTGGTTAAAGATAAAATATAAAGATAAAAATAAGAAAATTTTTACATAACTTTTAATTTACTCGTAACTCAACATGCATGATGTATGCAAATAGAACATAAAATACGATAATTTGATTAAACAAATATAAATTGTATTATAAATTAGTGAAAATATATAAAAAACTAGTCTAAGTTTTATACTAGTGTTAAACTAGTCTAAGTTTGTAAAACTAATATAGTTTCATACTAGTGTGGGTAGATCCCTCTTTTTATATAGTAGAGGCTTACACTTCCAATAGCATAAAACAAATTAATTTTACACACTTTCATAACTTTTCATATGATTTATATTTTAACAAAGCAACTTATCATATTTAATAATATAATTATACTCATCATGCATATAAAGTTATTAATCCAATATCTCTATTATATGGCTAAGAATGTAGACATGTTTACAACTAATCACTCGAATAAACAAAATATATGGTATATACATGGAAACATTTGTAGATAACATAATATAACGTTATAAATATATCAAAACAATCAAGGGCAGAACATCTTGATTACGACCACCCAAAATTTTTGGAAATCCCCTTAAAATAGAAGCTTATATATTTAAATATTAAATATAATTAATTTGGCCCCAAAAAAATAAAATTTATGTTTATTCGATTTTTTTATTTTTGTATATAACTTAATTTTATGTATAAAAATATATACAAATATAATTATTAGTTTTATCCCCCAAAAAATTTTAAATTTTTTTATGCATTATACATTTATCTTTAAACGGCCAATCAAGTAAAGATACTATAATTTTATTGTTTGATTGTTGGTTAAGCTTAACATATTAATCTTAAAAAGAATCTTAATTTTTTTTATCTTTATATTTGACCTTCGATAAAAAAATTAGCTAGCTTTGCCCTTGAAAACCATAATATATGTCAAAATCTATAATATTAGAATAATAGTTATTGGACTTTACGACATTCATGATGTGGATAAAAAT
>JBBYHL010441737.1:0-17454 GCA_038381835.1 Adansonia madagascariensis
TCGTATATAATATGTAAAATTATACCGTAAAAATTAATTAAAAGATTAAATTGTAAAAATTAAAAATTATGTTTTTTAATAAAATTTCAAATAATTTTTTTTAAAAACTATGTTTTTCTAATAAAATTCAACTTAATACTAAAAATAAATTTTTATGTACAAAAAAATATTTAAAAATAGCAAACTCGAAAAATTTTATAAGAAAAACCTTTACCAGCGCTCAACATCACGTCAAACGAAAAAAATAGAGTTTGACCAGGACTAAACCTCACGTCAAACGAAAAAAAAATAGAGTTTGACTAGGGCTAAACCATCACGTCAAACAAAAGCAAAAAGAAGTTTGACCAGGACAAAACCATCACGTCAAACGAAAGTGAAAAGAAAGTTTGACTAGGGCTAAACTATCATGCCAAACGAAATACAAAAGGGAGTTTGACTAGGGCTAAATCATAATGTCAAACAAAAGCAAAAAAAATTTGACTTGGTCTAAACCATCATGTCAAACGGAGGTGAAAATAGAGTTTGACCAAGGCTAAATTATCACGTCAAACGAAAATGAAAGAAAGTTTAACTAGGGCTAAACCATCACGTTAAACAAAATCAAAAAGAAGTTTGACTAGGGCTAAACCGTCACGTTAAACAAAAGTGAAAACAAATTTGACCAGGGCTAAACCATCACGCCAAATGAAATACAAAAGGGAGTTTGACCAAGGCTAAACCATCACGTCAAATGAAAAAGAAAAGAAGTTTGACCTAGGCTAAACCATCATGTCAAACGAAGTTAAAAAAAGAGTTTGACCAGGGCTAAACCATCACATCAAATGAAAATAAAAGAAAGTTTGACCAGGGCTAAACCATCACGTCAAACAAAAGCAAAAAAAAGTTTAACCAAGGCTAAACCATCATGTTAAACAAAAGCGAAAAGAAAGTTTGACTAGGGCTAAACAATCGCGTCAAATGAAATACAAAAGAGAGTTTAACCAGGGCTAAACCATCACGTTAAATGAAAGCAAAATGAAGTTTGACCTGGGCTAAATGATCATGTCAAATAGAGGTGAAAATGGAGTTTGACCAGGGCTAAACCATCACGTTAAATGAAAATGAAAATAAAAGAAAGTTTGACTAAAGGTAAACCATCACGTCAAACAAAAGTGAAAAGAAGTTTGATAAGGGTTAAACCAGCACGTCAAATGAAAGTGAAAGAAAAGTTTGACTTAAAGCTCTAAAGTTTGACCAAGTAAAAAGTAGCAAGACTTGACCAAGTACAGCCAAGTATGTAAGAATTTGATCGAGTACGATCGCTTGGAGACAAACCTTGATAAGGTTGAAGTAATCTAATATTTGAGATGTTTGAAGAAAGATTGACTTACCTTTTGATTTTAAAGTAGTATCCATTCTGATAGTGTTTTCTTGCTTCCTTGTTTTAAACCTGTGAATTACACAATTATGAATGTGGATGCATGATGAAAGTGCATGGAATTTCATGATTGGATTTGTTCCTTATTTTTCTAGTTTTTATTCATTTTTTTAAATCGTGATTCAATGCACTTTGAAAGCCTAAAAATATTTTCAAAAAGCGTGAAGAATCTTTCTGATAGTAAGGGGCCACCCTTTAATCCAATGTTGTCTTTACAGAAATAATTGTTCTTGCCTTCTGAGGAATTTGAATTATGATGCACCAGCATCATCTAGTAACTGAAAAAGAATGGTATGATTAGGAATATGTGGGGCATGCCACTTGTGGTCATGTGATGCATTAATACTATCTAGTGGTTGAGGAAAAGAGATATGATTGGAAATGTGGGTGATGTCCCTGCCCCAAGAGAAAACAAGACTTTGTGATGCATTAATATCATCTAATGGTTAAGGAAAAGGGATATGATTGGAAATATGGGCAATGTCCTTACCCCGAGAGAAAACAAGACATTGTGATGCATCAATACCATCTAATGGTTGAGGAAAAAAGATATGATTGAAAATCCGTAGTGGTGTCCTTACCCTGATCCATCTGTGCTTTTTAAAATGTAACAAGGACCTAACATTTCCATCAACTCCCTTACCAGCTAGAACAAAATGATGAATATATTTTAAAAGGTTGAGCTTCTTCCATCGCTAGAATTCTATCTAAGACCGTTAGTTATCCACCCTTAACGCTTTCTAAAATGTTTGAAGAAATTAGGACATGAATCAAGATTTTCATAATATTTTGACGTAATTGTAAAGTAACTCAAAGAAATTAGTATGTTATATATTTTGATCCATTTTTATTTCTTTAAGTTGTTAATTATCATTTAGCAAAAACGTTAGCACGATCGAAAATATAGTCTAACAGAGGTTGCATTTCAAAGAAAGAAAGTAGAATATTGGGTTTTTTATAAAAATAAAGGTAAAATGCCTAAAAAGAGATTCACAAAGATAATGGTAAATGTCAAAGAAAAGGACTGGACAACTAAATTCAGATCTTCAAAGATTTTTTCTGAATGAAATATCTGTTTCTGTGTAGATCCATCTTTTTAGAGATGCGTTTAATCATATCATACCTATGATTTGATCATTTCTTTTTCTTGCTTGAGCCGCGTTTATAGGTTTTCAACTCGAAGCCTCTCCTTATATTGCCTTTAATCGAACGCCTTGTTCAGGTTTTTGTTCAATTTTTGTTTTCTTATTTTTTTGTTTTATTTTGTTTTTATGTTTTTATGTTTTTATGTTTTTCTTTTTGCTTTTTTTGTTTTTTGTTTTTACTTTTTAAGCATACTATTTCTTTACACTATCTACATTGATGGGGTTTGGTAAGACATCTCTGTCCATTTTGGCAAGGATTAATGTGCCTTTTGAGAATGCCTTGTGAACCACATAGGGCCCTTCCCAATTAGGTGCCCATTTGCCTTGTGGATCCTTTTGTATCGAGAGGATTTTCTTTAGCACTAGTTCTCTTTCATGAAACTTTCTTGGATGAATCTTCTTATCTTGGGCCTTCATCATCCTTTTCTAGTACATTTGCCCATGCTGGATAGCTTTCAACCTCTTTTCTTCAATAAAGTTTAATTTTTCATAGCGATCTCGTGCCCATTCAGTTTCTTCCAATTTAGTCTCCATTAATATTCAAAGTGGTGGGATCTCGACTTCAATTGGTAGTACTACCTCCATGCCATACACCAATGAGTAAGGTGTTGCCCTAATCGAGGTTCATACTAAGGTTCAATAAGCAAGGAGAGCAAATAGAAGCTTCTCGTGCCAAACTTTATAAGTCTTCACCATTTTTCCCAAAATCTTTTTAATATTTTTGTTGGCAGCTTGTACGGCCCTATTCATCTTTGGACGATATGTGACCGAATTGTGATGAGAGATTTTAAGTTAGGTGCAAACCTCCATCATCAATTTATTATTCAAGTTGGAGGCATTATCCATGATAATTCTTTCAAGGACCCTAAATCTACAAATGATATTGGCTTTTAGAAATTTAATCACCACCAATCTTATGATATTTGTAAAAGAAATAGCTTTTACCCATTTAGCGAAATAATCAATGGCCACCAAGATGAAACAATGCTGGTTCGATGCTGTAGGAGTAATGGGTCCAATGACATCCATTCCCTATATAGAAAAAGGCCATGGTGCGATCATGACATGTAACGGTGAGGGTGGGACATGAATCTTATCAGCATAGATTTGACACTTATGGAACTTTCGAGCATACTTAAGACAATCACTCTTCATAGTCGTCCAAAAGTAGCCCAATCTCATGATTTGTTTCGCCATCTTGTGTTCGTTGGCATGAATCCCATAAACCCATTCATGTACTTCTTCTATTATTTTCTTTGCTTTTGAAGCATCAACACACCTTAACAATGTTTGGTTAAAACTTTTCTTATACAAAATATCTCCGTCCAAGAAAAAATTCAGTGCCGGCCTTTTTAAGGTTCTTTTATTAGTTTCTAAGGTATTTGGCAGATATACTCGATCCTTCAAATAATTTCTAATATCGTGATACCATGAAAGGCCATATGCTTCAATCTTAATGTTGTGGCAGTATGCAAGGATTTCATAAATACTCATCTTAATGGGTGTCACCTCCTATCCCTTGTTTACTTTGAACATCGAACCCAGGGTGGCTAGAGCATCTGCCATTTGATTGTCATCTTAAAACAGATGAATGAAGTCTACTTCTTTGAATTCTTCTAGTAATTCTAGAATCAATTTTTTATATTGCTACCACCTTGGGTCTCACGTTTTCCATTCTCCATGTAGTTGGTAAATTACCAAGGTTGAATCTTCGTAAACTTTCAACACCTAGGCCTTCTTTTCTAATGCTGCTCGAAGCCCCATAATACATGCCTCATATTTTGCCACATTGTTGGTGCAATAAAAAATTATTCGAGCTGTAAAAGGGTAATAATCCCCTTTTGGAGATATTAAAACTACACTGATTTCATGGCCCAAAGCATTTAATGTTCTATCAAAATAAATTTTCCATGTAGATACTTCAATGATTCTTTTTCTTCTTCAACCGTAATATTCATCAAGTCCTCATCAGGGAATTCGAAATCCAACGGCTGATAATCATCAAGCGCCTGACTTGCTAAGAATTCACCAATGGCATTTCCTTTTATCGCCTTTTGGCTTACATAAATGATATCATATTTGGATAGTAGAACTTGCCACCTAGCTATCCTTCCTGAAAAAGTTGGCACTTTGAATAGATATTTGATTGTGTCCGTTTTGGTTATCAACCATGTAACATGATACAACATATACTGTTGGAGCCTTTTCGCTGTCCAGACTAGAGCACAACATATCTTCTCTATATGGGAATAATTTACCTCGTAATCCAAAAACTTTTTTACTGAGGTAATAGATTGCCCGCTCATTCTTTCCAGTCTCATCATGCTTGCCCAACACACAACCAATGGATTTTTTGAACACTGGTAAATACAGGATCAAAGGTCATTCCAAAGCAAGCGATACCAATATCGGTGAATTGCAGAGATATTGCTTAACTTTTCGAAAGCATTTTGGCATTCATTATCCCACCCACTAGGATTTTGTTTTTGCAAAAGCTAAAAAATTAGATCACACTTATCCATGAGTTAAGATATTAATCTAGTGATGTAATTCAATATCCCTAAGAAACTTCTCATTTCTTTTAGCATGCGTGGGGATGGCAATTCCTGTAAAGCTTTGATCTTATCCAGATTAACTTTAATTCCTCTTTCACTTATAACAAAACCCAATAATTTTCCAGACCTAGCTCCAAATGTCATGTTGCCGGGTTCAATTTTAACCGATATTTTCTTAGCCTTTCAAACAACTTTCATAGGTCTGTTACATGACTTTCTTTTTTAGGGGATTTAGCAATCATGTCATTAAAATACACTTTAGTTTTCTTATGCATCATGTCATGGAATAAGGTGACCATTCCCCTTTGGTAAGTTGCTACCGCATTCTTCAACCTAAATGGCATTACTTTGTAATGAAATGTTCCCTACATTGTGATAAATGTGGTCTTCTCTATATCTTCCATAGCCATTTTAATTTGGTTACACCCTGAAAATCCATTTGTGAAGGAAAATAAATAGTTCTTCGCAGTATTATCAACCAAGGTGTCCATATGAGGGAAAAAGAAGTTATCTTTCAGACTTGCTCGATTGAGGTCCTTGTAATCTACACACATTTTAACTCTTCCATCTTTCTTGGGAACCGAGATAACATTTACAACCCACTTTGAATATTTTGCTACTTTCATAAATCCAAATTCAAACTACTTTTTGACCTCTTTTTTTATCTTCAAAAGTATCTTCGGTTTCTTTTTCTTTAGCTTCTATTGAACCGGTTTGCATTCTGGCTTCAAGGGTAATTTATGAACCATAATCTTTGCATTCAATCTTGGCATGTCTTGATAAGACCATGCAAAAATGTCTTAGAATTCATGCAGCAGACTTATTAGATCTTCTCGAATGAAAACCTTTATGGTGGTTCCTATTCTGATCTCTTTCTTATCATTTCCATCATTCCCCAAATTGATAATCTCAATGGGCTCTTCATGAGGTATATGCTCACATCTTCTCATTCAATTATTTTTAACAAATCTGGAGGCAAGATATGATCATCGACATCTTTTTTAAGATCGACCTTGTTTGAGCAAATAGTTTATTCAAAATTAACTTCTAAATCTTGATCAGATTTATCTGTTTCTCTACAAAGGCAAAAGCAAGGAAGAAATGGGTAAAAAAATATAGGATATGAATGAGGTATGGATACCAAAAAAAAAAGATGTGTAGATAAGAAATCATAAAAGAAACAGATGTAAAAAAGAAAAAGAGCGAAGAAAGATTATATAAGTAAAGATTACGTGCATTTCATTTTTACTGATGATAAATTAACATTATGAGTTTTTACAAAAAGATTTATAAACGACAGCATTCATTTCTTAGTTATTACTTTGGGATTGGCCTAGACACTATGCTTCTTTTAGTACATGTCCAATTCTTTAAAACATATCCAAGGGGCATGGATGAATCCCACAATCCTTAGTGAACTCTTCATCATCTCTTCCAATGGCAGCCACATAATGCTCTTCAAAGGCTTCATTGATCACCAGAACAACGTTCCTAGTTTCTTTATCTCCATTTCCTAAATTGACTCCTCTATAGCATAAAATTTCCTCCAACGAGGGGTAGAAAGTTAATTCTGGCCTTACTATTGGCCAACACCTAGGGATAGCTGCTTTCCTCTCATTCTTTTTCTGATCTTCTTATTCTAAACTCTTTCTGGCTTAAAGCCTAATCCATATTTGTCTTTCTTACTATTGACATTAATGACCTGGCTGATTCCTTGCAAACATCTTTTGCATCCTTTTTCGATTAAAGCTCATTTCTCTACTATCAACTTGAGGCCTATATGTGTGCTTTTTGATAGTCTTAGTTTAGAGATAACTAACCTTTCTGATATAAAGGTTACATTAACAATCTCAAAAACTCTAAAAGAGCATTCATCAGTTTCAACATTTGTGTCAATGTAAGGAGCCTTTGTAAACATCATAACGATTATATCTTCTTCCCTAGATAGACTCACCAATCTTTCATCCGTTATAAACTTGATTTTTTTATGCAAGGATGATGGAACGGCCCCAGTGAGGTGAATCCATGGTCGCCCTAACAAATAATTGTATGCTAGAGTGATATCCATAACATGGAACTTGATTTTAAATGGGCAAGGACCAATTTCCATAGTAACTGAAATAGTTCCTTTGATGTCCCTCTTTGTTCCAACAAAAGCCTAAATAATCGCATGGCTTTGTTTACTTTGGCTAACATCTACTGGCAAATTGAACAGTGTACTCCATGGCATAACATTTAGAGCAGAGCCATTATCGATAAGGACCTTAGGTAGTATGGTCACTTTGCATTGAGTCATGATGTGGAGGGCTTTTACTAAAGTATTGCCTCCTGGTGGAATTTTATCCTCACTAAATGAGATGAAGTTGTTAGCAACAATATTGTTTACTAGGCAATCAAGTTTGTTGACAGAAATATCATGAGGGACATAGGCCTGATTTAGTTCTTTCAGTAAAGCGTTTGATGAAGTTCAGGGCTGAGCAACAGATTTAGCAAGGAAATCTTCATTGGTTGTTGCTTTAACTACTCTATGACACTGTATTTGCTGTGCTTGATATACTTTAAGACTTTGACCACTTTTTTTTTCTTTATTGGTTCTTACTTTTCCTTCACGACATCCTCGATAACCACTTCCTTCTTAAATGTTTATGCTTTTAATTTCACCTTCGTACTGGCTTCACTGGTTTGCCCACTATATACATGCCTGCTTCTTATAACATGGTTGACTCTTGTGATATCGATGGATGCCAATTGGGCAGTAACAACTTTTGGAGTGGTAACCTTGCCATCATACTTTCATTGCAACTATTTACTATCTTGATAAGGGAATGACGCTGGTGCCCTAATAATCAGTTTAGGGGTAATATCCACCTTTGGAGGCATGGTCTGGTTGCAACGAATGATGAGAGGGCGACTGATACTATATGTGGGTTTTAATGATCTTCCCCCACCATATTGACTAACTTTTTCGCTTCTGCTTCAATCTGTTCTAAAAGGTTGATCTCACCATTATTCATCATCCCTTGAATCAATGCTAAAAAATCTGAGGAACTCAGTAAGGTATGCCCTAAAGTTAGTGATACTTGTCAAAATTGACACCATCGTCAAATTATCTTTTAATGCTTTCCCAATTTTGGCTAAGGATTCTGGCTTTGGTCAGAACTGTCCATACTTTCTCCAAGGGTGTTTTAATCTTTTCCACACTCAATTTCCTCCATTTCCTATTTTCAATGTTGATGGCGTTCACTCTAGGTTCAGGATGATCTAGTAAAGGGTTTACTGCCATATTGGGAGCCGACGTATTGTCAAACTTGAAGATGCCTCTATTAATAAGGCTTTAAACATTATGCTTAAAGGGTTGGTAGTTTTCAATCGGGTGACCCATTAGTGCATGGTATTCATAGTGTAGGTTCGGGTCATACCAGCTAGGATAATTACCTTTAGATAGTTTGGAAAAAATTTATGCTACTAGCCTTACTTCTGAAAGTTTGTAAAACATTTCCCTATTTGAATAAAGAAGAGGGTCAAAATAGGGTTTGGTTTGATTGGTTATTTAGGGTTCTATATTGGTGTTAGGTCTTGGCTAGTTTTGGGGAAGTAGTTTAGAATGTTAGCTTGGACGATTGTTGAAAGGGGTGCTTGAGGCGTGTTGTATAGATAAGTGCTTTGGGGCATTTATCTTAGATTTTTATAATAGGGGCGAGGTCTTGGGCAGTATGGCTGGCTCACATAACCGACTGATGGTGTTTCATCTTTTTTCTTTACTGGTCCTAGCTTTTTTACATTGAAGGACTCTCTTGATGTAAGCTTCTCGACTTAATGGTTGATTCGATCATTTCCCCAGAGATTACAAGATCATAGAAATTCTTTGTCACGTTCCCTAGCAGCTTGTCATAATAGGGTGGATGCAAAGTATCGATAAATAACATTATTGTTTCCTTCTCTGTTAAGGGTGATTGGACTTGAGAGGCTAAGTTTTTACCTCGTTGGACATATTTTTTAAAGATTTGATGTTGGACATATTTTTTAAAGATTTGGTTAACTTCTTCTCTAAATTTCAAAGGGTCAAATGATCTAAAGCCTATTCAGCCATATGCTTGTATTGCTAGCGAAAAGCACTTGCCAAGTCAACCCAGCATTTAATTTGGTTACGATTCAAATCATTGTACCATCTTAATGCTGATCCTGATAGGTTTTCCTGAAAATAATGGATCAGGAGTTTGTCGTCTTATAAGTAGCCCACCATTTTTTTAATGAACATTTTGATGTGTGCCTGTAGGGATATAGTACCTTTATACTTCTCAAACTCTGGCATCTGGAGAACAAGATCTGGGACTAAGCTGAAGTCTTCAATGTCCACAGTGCTATATAATTTGGCCCTCTCTATGGCTTTTAACCTTCTTTCAAAAAGTAGTAGTTTTGCCTTTTCCTTTTCTTTTTTGGCCTCAATTACTTCTTTGGCCTTTTGCTTAATCTTTTCTTTTTCATCGATGCTTGGTCCTATATATTCCTGTTAGATGGGAATAGCTCGTGTAGTTGTTTCTTGAAGTACGGCCTCAAGGTTTATGATGATGACTGGTGGAAGAGTAGCTGCCAGGGCCCTATGTTGTACATTTTGGGCATTGGTCAGTGATGGGTTACTGCCTAATTCTTCAACTGGTGCCCTTCCAGATCCTCCAGTGGAAGCATCAGTATTTGCTCCCTGATCAAGCTGAGTTGGCCCTCTAACTAGTAGGAGCTCCATAATCTGTGTGATTTGAGCTTAAAGTTCATCCTACCTTTTCAACATGGCCTCTTGAGCTTGCTTGTGGCTTTCCTCGAGCCATTCCAATCTTGCGATATGGTCTTCAGCCATTCTCCTTGCTCTTGCTCTAGTGTAATAACTATGTGTGGGTATTGACGATGTTGATTAGTCTCGATTCGCAATGGTTAAACCTTGTGTGAAATCTAAACTTTTCAAGAATTAAGTAATTATTAATAGATCAATAATCATATATGTATGTGTATGTATGCATGAGTAATGAATGTATTCAAGGGCATTTACTTTATTACAAGACTTCAAAATCCATAATTTCCATTGATTTTATAAAGGAGTTATATATCACTTATCATAGTAGAGTTATGTCCATAGAACTTCCTAATTTTGTCATATTGTTTTTCAGCATGTTCCAAAAACTAAAGTGTCACCGGGCTGAATTCGCCAACTAGGTTGATCTGTATTTGAAGTCCTTGGATCCTCTCTACCATATCCTTTGCTTGGATGACTGCTGAGTGAATTTGTTTTGTCAGATGATCAATATAAAACTATCACCCTAACAAATTGGCCGTCCACTTGTCATATTCGTCTCAGACTTGGAAAAACTTGTTATCCTAACAGATATGCATTTCCTCATATGCTTGGGCCTATGCCTCAATGTTGTGCTCTCTTTAAGACTACCCTTGTCTTACTTGCCTCAAAGCTGAAATGAGTGCTTCTCTTTCTTGGAGTAATTATGTCATCCTTTTTTGTTCTTGGTGAAGGGCCTCTTTGAGCTGCTTATTCTTTTTCGTGGACCTCTTCCATTGTCTTTGTGTATCTGCGTGCACCTTTGGCTCTTGTCTGAATGTAGCTACCTTAGTTTTGCTTCCTATAGCTTTTGCTTTCCACTTTCTAAGCTCTCTGCAGAGCTTATGCATTTTATCGAGAACTTAAGTAAGAGATTTGCTGGAGCTCTCGAGTAGACCAATGAATTTTATCTTTTTGTTTTGTTATACCCAATCATGCTTCATTAAAGTGTATTGCTCCTTCATTTTCTGAAGATCCTTTTCTTTGGCTTCCATCTTCATCTTCAGATGCATGATCTCTTCCTAGAGGGCTTGATTCTCGATAATCGTTGTTTTTCTATCTCTTTCTACCTTTTCTCTAATTAATTCCACTTCAGAAGGCATGGGAGGCTTTAGTTGAATGGTGGCTTAAAGATCAACCCTCTTTGTGCTTGGAATAATCAAATCAAAACCTTGAATTAATTTCTATGCATCATACCCTGGAGTGGTATGATCTGTGTAAGAGAGTAGTCCAAACTCATATCTCTCTTTCTAATGTATGGCAGTTGTCAAAAGCATGTTCCTGTATCCTTCCCTATGACAATCCAAATCCACACTAGCCAAATCAAAAGTCATGGGGATGAATTGCTTAGCCCTATATTATCATCGGACCAAAAGTGACACATATCCGACTGTACCAACTGTACCTCATAATCTAAGCAAAGGCATAAATGACAATTGACCGCACCTATACAAGACAGATTTGGGTGTGAACCTAGGAGCTCTCCATGTTATCTCTTTCAGAGCCAAGTTCTTCAATGACATCACCCACTGATTCTTCATTAACGACCATGGCCAATCTTTCTCCATAAAATGGTGGAGAGGGATAGAGTGTGAGAAATAGGGTCTAATCCTATTAGTGCCATCTCCCTAAAAATGGTTGCAGACCTAGATATATAGCACTAATGCACTCCTTAAGAAACTACCTTTGCTGACTTCTGGCATGCGTTAAGTGCTCAAATGATTTCTGCTAAGATGGTAAAGGCATGATGCATATTCAGCTTCAATCGGTCAAAGAGCTCAATCACCGCTACTTTCACATGTCCAAAGCACAATTAGGAAGAAAACCAACCCGTATATGGCTAAAGCAAATATATCAAAGGCTTTCTCTTTTTATGGCTAATCCCTAATATACTCCTTCAAAAATTGCCATGAAACAATTATGGTTTTGCCTTTATGTTTGAAGCGAAGAGATTGGGGAGATAAATCAAGAATCTGTGCCAATCTCTTTCTATGACTCACCGGGTTACACTCTTTGCAGTAGATGGGTCCACTTGTCCCAACCCTAATAATGATGCAATCTCTTCTATAGTAAGGGTCATGTCATGGTGGTTAACTAAAAAGCATAGGTAAGAAGGGTCCTAGAATTCTATCAGAGCTTGAACCAACTATTCATCTATGGGGATCTTCAACAACATGGTCATGTGTCCATATTTTGTATTAAATTGGGTTTGCTTGGCTTTATCCCATATTTCCCATATATGTATCAATTCAAAAATATTATTCAAAAATATTATTTTGTCTAAGATCCAAGTGTGTGATCTTCAACAGTCTCGATACAAAGTCCCCGGGTATGTAGTCCCCCCATTTTCTCTGATTCAGTTTAGACTCTATGTGAACTTCTTTAAAAGTTCTAGAAATAACCACCACTTTTGCTTGGTTCACCATAAATCAAATGGGAATTAGTTGGATCTAAAATCAGGCCTCAAGCAAACACCCATGATGCAAATGAATGATGCACAAGAAGGATAAGAAAAGAAAAAAGTAAACAAGTTAGTATCCATGAAATAAATATTCTAGATAATAAAACATAGCAATAAATAATATTATAAAGATGTAATTGAAATAAAACAGGTGAATAAAGAAAGAAAAAGGTATGCATATCCCTTCGTATGTCCTTAACCTCGTTGACACCTATAGTAAGGGTATTGTAATAACTAGGGAGCTACCAAGGTTCACTATATGAGGTTTGGGTCAGACCTCTAAATCAATTCTTCAATTACCCCTAGTCCAGAATGGACTAAAGAGATACCTTCTTCTTATCTATTGTGGATTTATGTCGGAAAAGGTTTAATTCAAGTGGGAGTATCTTCCATGCTCGTAATGACGCTAACACCTCGAGCAGGCATAGGAATTGATGATGGAGGTCTATACCTAGCCATGAAGCTGCCAACAAAAATATTAAAAAGATCATGGGAAAATAGTGAAAACTTATAAAGATTGGCATGATAAGTTTCCATTCGCTGTCTTTGCTTATTAAACCTTAGTATGGACCTCGACTGGGGCAACACCTTACTCATTGGTGTATGGCACAGAGGCAGTACTACCAATTGAAGTTGAAATCCTATCACTTTGAGTATTAATGGAGACCAAATTAGAAGAAGCTGAATAGGCATGAGATCGCTATGAATAATTGAACTTTATTGAAGAAAAAAGGTTAAAAGCAATCCAGCATAGGTAAATTTACCAGCAAAGGATGATGAAGGCCTAGGATAAGAAGATTTGTCTAAGATAACTTCACGAAGAATAATTGGTGCTGAAGAAAATCCTCCATATACAAAAAGATCCACAAGGCAAATGGGCACCCAATTGGGAAAGGCTCTATGTGGTTCATAAGGCATTCTCAGAAGGCATATTAATCCTAGCTGAAATGGATGGAGATGTCTTGCCAAACCCCATCAATGTAGACAGCATAAGAAAAACTACACTTAAAAAAATAAAAAAATAGAGAAAAAAAGGAAAAAAAAAACAAAAAACAAAAAAAATAAAATAAAAATAAGATAAAAACTCGAACAAGGCATTTGATTAAAGGTGATATAAGAGGGAGGCTTCAAGTTGAAAACCCGAAAGGATGGCTCAAGAAAAGAAAGAAATGATTCAATCGTAGGCATGGTATGATCAAACGCATCTCTAAAAGATGGATCTATGCAGAAGTAGATATTTTGTTTAGAAAAAATCTTCGAAGATCTGAATTTAGTTGTCTAAACCTTTTTTTTTTACATTTACCATTATTTTTGTGAATTTTTTCTTAGGCATTTTACCATTATTTTTGTAAAAAAGCCAATATTCTACTTTTTTTCATTGAAATGCAACCTCTATTACACTATCTTTTTTATTGTGCTAACATTTTTGCTAAATGATAATTAATGACTTAAAGAAATAAAGATTGATTAAAACAGATAACAAACTAATTTCTTTAAGTTACTTTGGAATGAGGTCAAAACATTATGAAAATCTTGGTTCACATCTTAATTCCTTCGAACGTTTTAGGAAGCGTTAAGGGTGGATAACTAATGGTCTTAGATAGAATTATGATGATGGAGGAAACTCAACCTCTTAGAAGACATTCATTATTTTGTTTCGGCTGGCAAGGAGTTGATGAAAATATTAGGTCCTTGTTACATTCTAAAAACAACAGATAGATCAAAAGAGGGCATCCCCCATACATTTCTAATCATACCCCTTTTCCTTAACCACTAGATGGTATTGATGCATCACAAAGTCCTGTTTTCTCTTAGGGCAAGGACATCACCCACATTACTAATCACATCCTTTTTCCTCAACCACTAGATGGTATTGATGCATCACAAAGTCTTATTTTCTCTTGAGGCAGGGACATCACCTATATTTCCAATCATATCCTTTTTTCTCAACCACTAAATGGTATTGATGACCACATGACCACAAGGGGCATCCCTTACACATTCCTAATCATACCATTCTCTTTCAGTCAACGCTGGTGCATTATAATCTAAATTCTTTAGAGAGCAAGAATAATTGTTTCTATAAAGACAACGTCAAATTCAAGACTGGCCCCTTACGGCCAAAAAGGTTTTTCATGCTTTCTGACAATGTTTTCAGGCTTTTAAAGTAGGTTGAATAATGATTTAAAAAGAAAATGAATGAAAAATAAAAAAAAAAGAATAAATATAATCATGAAAATCCATGCACATCCATCATGCATCCACATTCATAATTGTGTAATTTATAGGTTTAAAGCGATAAAGCAAACAAAAATTAGAATAGATACTACTTCAAAATCAAAAGGTAAGTCAAGCTTTCCTAATAAATCTAAAATATCATATTACTTTAACCTTATTAAGGTTTACCTCCAATCGATCGTACTCGATCAAATTCTTACTTACTTGACTGTTCTCGATCAAGTGTTACTACATTTTACTTGGTCAAACTTTCTTTCACTTTCATTTGACATAATGGTTTAGCCCTAGTCAAACTCCCTTTTCATTTCGTTTAACGTTATGGTTTAGCCTTGGTTAAACTCCCTTTCACCTTTGTTTAATGTGATAATTTAGCCCTATTCAGACTCTCTTTTCATTTTATTTGACATGATGGTTTAGCCCTAGTCAAACTTTTTTTCACTTTTTTGATGTGATGGTTTAGCCCTGGTCAAACTCTCTTTTTATTTCATTTGATGTAATAGTTTAGCCTGGTCAAACACCCTTTTCATTTCGTTTAACATAATTGTTTAGCCCTGGTCAAACTCCCTTTTTAATTTATCTGTCATGATTGTTTAGCCCTGGTCAAACTTCTTTTCACCTCTGTTTAACGTGATGGTTTAGCCCTAGTCAAACTTTCTTTGCACTTTTATTTGACATGATGCTTTAGCCTTAGTCAAACTCCCTTTTAATTTTGTTTGATGTGATGGTTTAGCTTTGGTTAAACTCTCTTTTTATTTCATTTGACGTGATGCATTAGCCTTGGTCAAACTTTTTTTCACTTATGTTTGATGTGATGGTTTAGCCCTGGTCAAACTTTCTTTTCATTTTGTTTGACGTGATGTTTTCACCCTAGTCAATCTTTTTTTCACCTCCGTTTGATGTGATGGTTTAACCCTAGTTAAATTTCTTTTTACCTCTGTTTGATGTGATGGTTTAGCCCTGATCAAACTCTCTTTTCTTTTCGTTTAAAGTGATGGTTTAGCCCTGGTCAAACTTCATTTCACCTCTGTTTGACTTGATAGTTTAGCCATGGTTAAATTTTTTTTCACCTAAATTTGATGTAATGGTTTAGCCTTGGTCAAATTTTCTTTTCACTTTTGTTTGACATGATATTTTAGCCCTAGTCAAACTTCTTTTCACTTTCATTTGACGTGATGGTTTAGCCTTAGTCAAACTTTTTTTTCACTTTCATTTGATGTGATGGTTCTAGTCAAACTTTCTTTTCATTTGTTTGACGTGATGGTTTCACCCTCGTCAAACTTCTTTTCACCTCCGTTTAATGTGATGGTTTAGCCTCGATCAAACTCTTTTTTCTTTTCATTTGACATAATGGTTTAGCCTTAGTCAAACTTCTTTTCACCTCTATTTGACATGATGGTTTAGCCTTAGTTAAACCTTTTTTCACTTCTATTTGACGTGATGGTTTAACCTTGGTTAAACTCCCTTTTCATTTTATTTAATGTGATGGATTAGCCCTGGTCAAACTTTTTCTCATTCTGTTTGACGTGATGGTTTAACCCTGATCAAACTCCCTTTTCATTTCATTTGACGTGTTGGTTTGGCCTTGGTCAAACTTTTTTCACCTCTGTTTGACGTGACAGTTTAGCCTGATCAAGATCCCTTTTCGTTTCGTTTGACGTGATGGTTTAGCCATAGTCAATCTCCCTTTTCATTTCGTTTAACATGATGGTTTAGCCCTAGTCAAACTTTTTTTTGCTTTCATTTGACATGATGGTATAGCCCTAGTCAAATTTTCTTTTCACTTTCATTTAATGTGATGGTTTTGTCGTAGTCAAACTTCTTTTCACCTCTATTTGACGTGATGGTTTAGCCTTGGTTAAACTTTCTTTCACTGTTGTTTGACATGATAGTTTCACCCTGGTCAAACTCCCTTTTGTATCTTGTTTGACATAATGGTTTAAACTGGTCGAACTTGTTATGTTTAACCTTAGGTATTACCTTTGCACCCTTTGTCTACCCATCGGCTTACTCCTGGGTAACTCCCTTCATTTGTTGACCTGACTGCTTGGTCTTAGTTAATTTGTCTTACTGGTTGGTTTGTGCAATTTCGCCGCCGACCCAATCATTTTTAATATTAACTTCACCTTAGGTTAAAAGTTTCCCTTCTAATCAGTAAACTCTAATATATAAGTTCATACCTTATTTTTCATGTACTTTATGGCCCAGACGAAATTATGCCTATTCGGTCTTTATTCTATTCCTGATTCTCAGCAACGGACAAAGAGGGCAGCTATAGACACCTAATTTCGTCGAGGCTATCTGTCCCCGAAAGTCCTAAGTATCCGAGAATGAAAATGTAGTGGTCATTCTGATGGAGGTTAACTTCCACCAGAGTGGTTTCACATTTTTGTAATTTTAATTAGTCATATGTAAATAACTGTGCATACATATGATGAAAAAATCCATTTTATCAGCTAAAAAGGATAAATTCGCAAAGGAAAATTTTTTGTTTTTGAACAAGTTCTTGACAAATTTTGGAAATTACCTCTGCGAATGATCTCACAATTAATTTTTCTATTTTTAGGAAATTTCTAACATTTTTTTGAAAAACTCGAGAAATTGGTGGTCGGGTATTTTTATCAACACTGGTGTGGTTTTATGCCAATTCTCACCCCAGAAAACATAAATATTCAAGAAGAAATTGATATTGATATTTTACACCACAAGATGTCAAGTTGTTTATTTTTATAATTAATTTTGATTTTTTTCACAGTATCACGAGTATTGTTCTCATGAAATTTTTTCTGATAAAACTTTTTTCTGATGAAATTTTTTCT